>CM039725.1:2193000-2410121 GCA_022539455.1 Dendrobium nobile | reverse complement strand
GGTTATCATATTGGCTTGGTAGGCAAGGGTATCTCTATGGTGATCCCCAAATTGCTTTGGATGGCCATAGTTGATTGGTAGGCGTGAGTGTCCATACAATGATCCCCATGTTTCTTTAGATGATCACAATTGATTGGTTTACTGTGTAGCATGCACTTTCCAGCATGTCTCCATTGTGCGGTTGATTTCTTTATGGAAAGCATACCAGAAGTTCTCTTTTAGCATGCCTTGAATGATTAGGATCTAATAAAAACCATTAGCAATAAGAGTTGTTATTTCATCAACTTATTATTTTTGCTTCTTCTAACTTTGATGCATTAATTATTATTGGCATTTAAGCAATTTATTGTTATTACAAATTCATTTATAATTTATCTCTATTATAGACGATTACTTATGTTGAAATGAATGATATGAATTTATTAATATATTTCAATTATTTACCATAAATCATATTAAGCTCGTTATACAAAAATATAAATGATAGGAAGAATGCAAACAAAATGATTTAAGTAGAAATATTTGCAAGTGCATATTGTCTGGAAAAGTATACTCCCTTATAGTAGTGGTTGTCGATGCAATGTACCCAAGCTTGTGAATTGGAAAAGGTACTAAAAAAGGAAATGGAGAAAGTATCTTAAATGGTATAATTTAGATGGAAACTCCTATGAGGATTGTATTATATAAGAATAAGAAATATGAAATTTGATATGATATGATTATTTATAAAGAAAGACTTTAAAACTATTAAATGATTATAATTTAATATAATGAACCGCCAATAGATTATGATTTATTTTAGTTAGCATACATAAAAATTTTGAAAATTCCCATCATATTACTGTAATCCAGAAATATGATTAGCCATTGATTGGTAATAACTCATCATTGCTGTGACAAATGTCTTCAGGGCAAGTCATAAAGAGCTAAATGAGTAGATGAAAAGAATCCATTTATCAGAGGCATAGCACTACAAGAGAAAGACATTTATCTTACATCTGTTACAAGAGAATTTTATAATTTAGGTGTTCTTTCAATATATTGAAGTTGTGCAACCACGCATGTTGATATTAGATGAAAATTTAAATATTCATTCGACCTTCTACTTCCATCTTATTAATTCGAGCCTTTGGCCGAGCCATGAACAAACACATTAATACGACATAATGGGCCAGATCCAAGTATCCTCCCATGAACATCATTAAGGTCATTGTTATAATCTGCAAGGAAATCATAGGTTCAAGTTTTTTCACCTAGTTTCATATTCTTTCTTGCATGTTCTAAACACCAATCAATGGGCTCAAATAATTCCAATTCCTGGCAAAGCATAATAAAAATTATGTAGTGTTCAATAACTCCCATGGTCCCTTTCCTGAAATCACAAGCCTTAACATTTATTTCAAAAAGCTGTATTGTATTTTCAAAGCATGAATAACCCATCTTAACCTTTTCCAACATAGCTTTTGCTATGTTACGAATCAAATATAGAGAGACAAAATGCTCTTCCATTGATTTGCCAAGCAAAACCATTACTAATTAATTGTTAGTATCCTAAGTTGTATAGAGAGGATCAGTTGGCTTAAATTTCCTTAAGGTACCTTCAAGATATACATTTTTTCCTCTCCCAAATACAATCATTCTGGCCAAAAGTGACAATTAGAAGAAATTTTCAACACATGATTTATAATAAGTAATTTCAAGAGGGGAATGATCTACGGATGCAAAGGGATTAACACTAATACTTGGTGAAGAGGAAGATGAACCAGCCTTCTCCCCATTCTTGTTTAACGCTATAATCTTCACCCATCTCCTTTTAGTGAAGAAACTAGGCTATGATACCATGAAAGAATGAAAAGCAAGGGAAAAGAATGAAAAATTTTACTCCATTTCACCAAATTTTTTATTAGAAGAAAGGTAGAGACTTATTACACTTGGAACAACCAGCAAAAGAAAGGCAGCTAACATAAAAAATACTTTAAACTAGAAAAGAATAATAAGAAATAAAAATTACTCAAACAGAGAATAGAAAATACCAAGATGTAAATAATCTAGTATTATAATAATAATTAATAAATAATGAAGCAAAAAATAATCAACCTCATTAATATCTCGCCATGATTAGCAAACAAAGTCAACAAACGTCAAACAATCAATTAATTGTAAAATAAAAGAATCACATGGGTAGGAAGAGAACCAAAACATTCCTTTAGGGTATTTTAAACAGTAATATCTCTCTTTTACAACTTCTACATCTTAATGGTCTAATTGTTGCAACACTTGCCGTGGCTAAAATAACTTCTTTACTTGCACTACACTCAAACTCATATAACATAACAAGCTTAGGGACAATATCATATAAAAAAATGAAGTAGATGATGCATTAAGTCAATGTGCATTGTTACTAACTACAAACACCACGAAAGTTGTGGGCTTTGATTTGTTGACGAACATTTTCGTATCGACCCAACCCCGATTGAGCCCGACTAGGCTCGACCGTGTTCGATCTACCCAATCGATCAACGTCGAGGCAAAATCGACTCAAACTAGACCCTGATTTGATTAAATTAAATTTGGTTTAGTCAAATTTAAATTCGATTTAATTTAATTAAAATCAAATCAATCCAAATCAAATCAATTAAATTGAACCCCGTCGAGCGTCGTCGAACCCAATTCAACGTGATTCGACACCGATTCGAGTTCAATTTCATGGAATTAAATTGATTGAACCCAATCGAACCCAAACCGACCCAAATCGGTATGGGTCGAGTCCAATTCGGACTCAATTTCAACCCTAATTTGTCAATTTGGGCTGAATTTGATTCTCAAATCAAAAATTGAAATCAACGGTTCAGATTTCATCCCAATTCTGCCCTAAATCCCTCGTTTCACACATGAGAGGGGGGATTGGTCCATTTGGGCGGTGCTTTGCTACCGCTCGTGCTCTCCAAGAGCACGCAAAGGAGAGAGCGGGAGCATTCGGCTCCCCCGTTTTGTTCCGTCCCAGACAGAGCACGGGAGGGAGAGGGGGAGCGATCGGCTCCCCCGTTGCTTCTTCATTCGGCCCGTCCCGAGTTAGAGAAAGAGAGGGAGAGCGGAGAGGGGAGATCGACTCCCCTATGCATGCGTCTCCAGGCGCGGAAGGAGACAAAGGCGGGGAGCTCTTCCTGCGTCTCCAGGCCGCCGGTTCCTCAAGTGCAGGCCGTCCGTCTCCAGGCGATCGAGAGAGAGACAAAGAGGGAAGAAGAGGTGTTCGGGTAGGCCTCTACAGGCCAGCTGAACCTGTACATCTTCTTTGCTGCTGTTTTCCTCTTTCTTGGACTGAAAGAGGGAATTTTCTTCCTATTTTCCTCCATCTCTTCAAGTGGAAGAGCAAAGACCTGCTATTTTCCTCTTCTCAAGTAAAAGGGGAAGTGTTGGAGGATAGTAGAGACACTCGGAGGCTGTCCACTTGCTGTGGAGACCTTTCCAACCCCTTTCTTCAACTCCGGCGACCTTCAAACAGCCAAGACAGCAGTCCAGAACTTCCTGGACAGCAGATTTGTCATCCAAAAACGCTTGGACAGCAGCTACGCAGCCTCCAAGGGCTTTCAAACAGTGAAAGCTGCTGTTTTTAGCATCCTGGACAGCAAAGGAGGCCTTAGGAGCGTCTTGGACAGCGGCGGCGACATCCGGAAAGGCTTGGACAGCAGTCTTCTTCATTGGGAGTGCCGTGGACAGCAGCGGCGCCATCCGGAGATATGCGTTGTCCCAACCCAAACCCAGTGATGATTGGCGAAGGACTTCAATTTTCCACACCTTTACTAAGATTGGAGACAAGAACTGCAAAGTCATCATCGACAGTGGAAGTTGTATCAATGCTGTCTCTTTAGCCATGATATCCAAACTTAACTTAAAAACGGCACCCCACCCAAGCCCGTATAAGGTCGCATGGATTAACTCGACTACCATAGAAATAAAGGATAGGAGCCTTATTCCCATAGAGTTTGTTGGATATCAAGAGAAGATTTGGTGCGCTGTTTTGACTATGGATGTGGGTCAGATTATCCTTGGTCGCCCATGGTTATTCGACAACGATGTCCATATTTATGGGAGGAAGTCCACCCCAACCTCGTCCTGACTCTAAAGGTAAAACCCCTGAATGTGACACTAAAAAAAAAAAAGCAACCTCTAGAACCAAGTGCTATAGGTGCCACGATTATGGACACATATGCCTCGCAGTGTTCTAGTCTATACAAGGTCACCATAATCGAAGAGGTTGAAGAAGAAAAGAGAGAACCTGAGACTGATTTGACCCATCATGTTGACGATGAAGAAGACTTCTTCTACGAAGAAAACCCTGTTGATCTACAAGTCGTTAGATGTGCGTTGTCCCAACCCAAACCCAGTGACGATTGGCGAAGGACTTCAATTTTCCACACCTTTACTAAGATCGGAGACAAGAACTGCAAAGTCATCATCGACAATGGAAGTTGTATCAATGTTGTCTCTTTAGCCATGATATTCAAACTTAACTTAAAAACGGCACCCCACCCAAGCCCATATAAGGTCGCATGGATTAACTCGACTACCATAGAAATAAATGATAGGAGCCTTATTCCCATAGAGTTTGTTGGATATCAAGAGAAGATTTGGTGCGATGTTTTGACTATGGATGTGGGTCAAATTATCCTCGGTCGCCCATGGTTATTCGACAACGATATCCATATTTATGGGACGACAAACACTTGCGTGTTTGAGCATAACGGCAAGAAAATCAAGCTTGTACCCTCCCAACCGAAACCCCATAAGACTGAAGTCAAACCTACTCCTGTTAAAACTAACAAAAGGTTACACCTTTTGACTACAAAGGAAGTAGAGGTTGAGTTCAACCAAGGAGCCCTCATGTACGCCCTAGTGGCCCGTGAAATAAATGAGGAACTAGGAGAGCCCATCCCGGAAGAGGTTCAACCACTCCTTGAGACCTTTGCTGATGTTTTCCCTAAGGATCTTCCAAACCAGTTACCCCTTCTGCGAGACATCTAGCACGCTATAGACCTAATACCCAGAGCCTCACTGCCCAACCTTCCCCACTACCGTATGAACCCGGGGGAGCACGCCAAGTTAAAAGAGCAAGTTGATCATCTGCTCCAAAGAAGATTTATCAAAGAAAGCTTAAGCCCATGTGTTGTCCCCGCACTTCTAACTCCCAAAAAGGATGGCTCCTGGAGGATGTGTATTGATAGTCCCGCTATCAACAAGATTACTGTGAAGTATCGTTTCCCTATTCCTCGCTTAGATGACATGTTGGACATAATGACCAGAGCAACTCTCTTTTCTAAGATCGATCTCAAGAGTGGTTATCATCAGATCAGTCTCCCCCAGGGGAAGAATGGAAAACATCATTCAAAACTAAAGATGGGTTGTGTGAATGGATGGTTATGCCGTTTGGTCTTAGTAATGCCCCTAGCACTTTCATACGAGTCATGATCAAAGTCCTTCGACCTTTCTTAGGAAAATTCGTCGTAGTCTATTTTGATGATATCTTAATCTATCGTAGCTCGGTGGATCAGCATTTAAATCATCTGAAGCAAATCTGTGAGGTTTTGATGAAAGAACAATTGTATGCCAATCCGAAGAAGTGTATGTTCCTCACAGATCGTGTCACTTTTCCCAGATTTATCATATCCTCTCAGGGAATATCAGCCAACCCCAAGAAAGTTCGAGCGATTTAACGAGTGGCCTGAATCGAAAAATATTAGAGATGTTCGGAGCTTTTATGGATTGGTCACCATTTATCGGAGGTTTATTAGGAATTTTAGCATGATAGTGGCACCCATCACTAACTGCCTAGAGAAGGGAGAATTCCATTGGACTTCATCTGCCACTAAAGCATTTGAGGAGATCAAAAAGAGAATGGTCGAGGCCCTAGTTATGCATCTTCCAGATTTTTTTAAAGTTTTCGAAGTAACCTTTGACGCGTCTGGTATTGGTATAGGAGTTTTGTCGCAAGAGGGACACCCTGTTGCCTATTTTAGCGAGAAGTTGAATGATATTAGGCAACGGTACTCGACCTACGATAAGGAGTTATACGCGATCATTCAATCCCATAAGTAATGGACACACTACTTGCTGCCGCAAGAATTCGCAAAAGAAATTCAATGCTCGTCACGGTCGTTGGGTTGAATTCCTGCAATATTACACTTATACGATTAGACACAAAGCCGGATCGGATAATAAAGCTGTCGGTGCTCTAAGTCGTCAGATGATGATTACTCGTGAAATGAGGACTGAAGTGATAGGCTTCGAGCGACTTAAGAAAGACTATTTAGACTGCCCTTATTTTAAAGAGACCTACTCCACATTGTCGACTAGAGGTGAACGGATTGTAGATGACTTCATATTGGAAGATGGTTACTTATTTAAATCTCAGAAACTGTGTATTCTCAATACTTCACTTTGAGAATTCCTTGTTTGGGAATTACACGCTGGAGGTTTAGCTGGACATTTTGGGCAAGCAAAAACCATTGTTGTTGTTGAACATAGATTCTATTGGCCCAGTCTGGAGCGAGATGTTAGTAGGTTGGTCAAGAGATGCCATACTTGTCAGCTAGCTAAGCAAAGGAAACATAATTCGATCTCTACACACCCCTTCCTGTACCCAACTGTCCTTGGCAGGATGTTAGCATGGATTTTGTTTTAAGTCTACCCAAGACTGTTAGAAAACATGACTCCATGTGTGTGATTGTGGATAGGTTTTTCAAGATGGCGCATTTCCTCCCGTGCTCCAAAATGTTTGAAACTTCTAGGATCGCCAAATTGTATTTCGATGAAATTGTTAGACATCATGGGTTACCTAAAGCCATAGTGTTGGATCGAGATGAAAATTTCACTAGCTATTTTTGGAAGACGTTATGGTTCAAAATGGGCACTACACTACAATTAACCCCAGACGAATGGTCAGACGGAAGTGGTAAACAGGAGCCTGGGTAACCTCATTAGAACCTTGGTAGGTGAACACATTAGAAATTGGGATTCTAAGTTGCCTATTGCCGAGTTTGATTATAACAATTTCGTTAACCGAACCACGTGCCTGAGTCCAGCTGAAATTGTGTACGGATACCAACCTAGGCAACCAATAGATTTAATCCTCATGGGTCCTAAGTCTAGAACATCTGAGTCTGCATCTACATTTGCATCATATCTACAAGAATTGCATAAGGAAATTAATAAAAAGATTGAACAAAGCAATGCTAACTATAAGCGTAATGCGGACCTCAAGAAACGATTTAAAGAATTTGAAGTGGGAGACTTTGTAATGGTTCGGATTCGTCCGAAGCGGTTCCCGCAAGGGGCCGTTAAGAAATTACATGAGAGAAACGCAAGACCTTTCAAAATAAAAGTCAAAATAAATAGTAAAGCTTATGTGCTAGACCTTCCCGAGGGTTTTAACATTAATCCTACGTTTAACATAGAAGATCTTGTAGCATTTGAGGGTCCAGAGTTTAACCCCACTAATCCACTACATACTGAGCCTTGTGTGACCCTGCCTAGTGAGAACCACAGCCTACCTCCACTCCCAAACATTCCCACTTTACCCACTGCAGAGAATATTAAGGAAATACTTAGCGATGAAATTATTTCCACTAAAGACGGTAGTCGCCAAAGGTATCTAGTTCAATGGGCAGGAAAACCTGAGACGGAGAATACGTGGTTCGACCGTGATGAGCTGCAGAGGTTGGACCCTGATCTACTGGAGTGGTACGAGAGTTCAAGGGATGCTTACTTGACAAGGTCGAGCTTTCTCCCACCTGGGGAGAATGATTAGGACATCAGTCAGAGATTTTGACATGTATATCGTCGACGTAGTCGTGGATCGACGGCTAAGATTCAGAGTCTGTATTTTTTATGTATTTTTCTTTTATGTTTTATGTTGCATTTGAGTTTTCCCATTTTACCCCTATGGGGAAGTGAGTATATGTTGTAGCCCGAGGGCACTTTAGTCTTTTTTGTTTTCTTTCATTTGGGCATATTTATAGGAGGCCTCTTGCATTGTAATGGATGATTATTGAGTAAAATTTCAAATTTTTTCTGTCTCAAGTTGTGAGCTCTTGTGTGGAGAGAACCCTAGGAGAGGGATATGCAATACCCGACAGCCACCGGTGAATTCCGAGTTCTCGGTTAGTCTTTGATTTATCTATTTCTTACTCCTCCCTACCTCCACCCTCTCCCTTAATTTCCCCATACTTGAACCCCCCCTCTCCACCGTCGGCCTCCCTAACCCAGCCACCTGCCTGCCACCCCACATAGCCGTCCCCTCCCTTTTGGCCCCTCTAGCCGCCGGCCTCTCCCCAAGCTTCCATGAATTTTGAATTTCAAAATTCAAAACCCTCATTCATTACTTACCTTATATGCCATTTCTAATTATGGAAAAAAAATTTAATCCAATTACAATTCAAATTTAAATTAGATGGGATTTAATACTCTTATTCCTTAATTAGCCAACTCATTTAGGAAGCATTATAACTCCCCCCAAAACTCTTCCTCTCACTAGATACTATCGGCCCCTCCCCCTCTCCCCCCTCTTTAATATTTTCCCATCAAATCCCAAGCCCTATTTGAAATTTAAATTTAATTTCAAAGTGATTCCCTCAAATTTCACTTAACCTGAAATTAAATTCAAGTTATCTAATCCCAACATTTTTTAACTCAACCCTAGCTGTTCCCCCCTCTCTTCCTCACGCCGTTCCAACCTCCTCCCCTCTACCCAAGCCGCCGGCCTTCCTCTCCACCCGCCACCTCCTCTCCCTCTTCTCCCCCACTTGTACTCTATCATCTCTCACGACAAGCATGTATTGCCGATCCAGAAGTTGATCATGGGATTATTTTCAATTCTCAAGGGGAGATTGACGTCATCCAATCACCATTCTTTGACCCTGGATCTGGATCCGAAAGCACGGTCAAGGAATATATTGATCGTATCCTCTTCCACTTAGCGGACGTCATCGACGAACAAAGACCTATTGAAGAGTGGAAGATCACCGGACGACCACCCGTTCCTCCAACTCTGACTCCTTCCCCGGCGACTAGCACCCTTGGCATCGCATCTCTAAGTTTGCTTGCAACCTTCTTCTGCTAAAAGAACTCCAATTATGAGTGTGAGTGAGGGATTCCCCAAGGTGAATAATCTACTTATTAAATTGTGGATTCATGTTAACTTCACCATTAGCTTATTCATTTATGATGTTGTTGTTTTGCAAGTATCCTAGTAATCTCTATTGTAATCGCTTGCCAATACTTAGTCCTTTCATAGAATTTTCTAAGATCTAACTTGAAAAGCATCCGTTTATTTTTAGCCAAGCAATGTTCGCATTTTACTAATTTCTTAAAAGCAATTCTTGTTCATCATCATTGTTTCACATCAGTTATGCATTCATTAATCGCCTTTGCATGAACATAGATTAAAGAATCCCATGTTGGATGTTCAGATAGAAATGTTAGCCATGACAAAACTAATTTAGTTTAGTAGAGAGTGAATTTTATAAATGTCATCTTAAAAGCGAGAATGAGTATTTTGTTCAACATTGTTTGGTCTACCAGAAGACTAATAGTCAAGTTCAGAGTATAGCTCTTTAGACTCCTTTGCATGTTCTAGAGACAACTATGGATTTTGTTCTTGGCCTTCCTCAAATTTAAAGAGAGATAGATAAAATTTTCAACGTGTTCAATAGGTTTTCTAAGATGGTGTACTTCATTCCATGTAAGAAAACTATGCATGCTTCTCATATGGCTCATTTGTTATTTTGTATCATTCACTTCTATAGTTTACTTCATTCGCTAACTTTAGATTGGGATTTTAAGTCCTCACTCCTCAAGTCATTTTTGGCAGATGTTACACAAATTGTTTGATACTTCTTAAAGTATAAGAGTACAAGTCATCCCCAGACCAATAGGCAAACTAAAGCAACCAACCGCACTCTAAGCAACATGGTGTGATCTATTCTGATGACAAACCGAATCAATAGGATGCTATCCTTCAACATATAGAATTAAGAGTAATAGTATATGCCAATGGCTCGATATGTTGTAGAGGAATATGAACAAGTTGTATATACTAGTGGTCCAAGGCATACTATAGATTAACATGTATTCCTCCTCGTATGACAATCCTAAGGATAAAGAATTTGCAGTGCACTTCAATAAAACTCATCAAGAGCTAAAGAAAAATTTTGATAAGTCTAATTCGCATTACAAGAATACAACAACAACAACATCAAGCCTTTATCCCACCATGTGGGGTCAGCTACATAAATCATTTTTCTCTATTGTGTCATGTTAAGAGTTAAATTTTCATTTAAATCTAATAAAAAAAGTCATTTCTAATATTTTCTAACCAAGCCTTTTTAGATCTACCTCTACATTTCTTAACATAAGTCAAATCTATTAATCTACTTTCCTAACCGGGACATCGGAAGGCTGCTATTTTATGTAACAAGAATATTATAGAAAACTATTGTCATCTTCGATTGTTCAAAAAGGTGATTTAGTGGTGGTCTATCTTCGACAAAACCGTTTTCTTGTGGGTATATATAATAAACTTAAAGCTACGAAAATTAGTTATAGAAGATTGTTGACAATGCTTACACGATTGAACTTCCTACCAACATGAATATTTCTAATACTCTTGATGTTATTGATATTTAAGTTCCCTCTAAATGAGTTATCATTCAATCACAAAACTCGAGAAAGAGTTTTCTTCAAGTAGACAGGAACATGGATGATTGCTAGTTTCCTAAATTATTAGTTTCCCTTTTATTTCTTGTATATTATTAATGAGCTTGATTTGATTGTATGGAGACAGCATTTTACAATTTAATAAAAAGTTTCTTCTTAAATTCCAACATAAAGTCTCTATTGTTGTTGATTTCTTTATTGAAATATTTCCGCATCACACATCCATAGCTAATGCTTAGCTCCAATAGCTATTTGTTAAAGGAGATCATTTAGGATGATGGGTAGGAAGATTTTGACACATTATATATTTGAATCCCTATTAAGATCTATAAATATCCACTAAAAGTTGCACTACTCCTTAATCAATTCTAAGCCTATTCATTGTATTCTCAAGAGAAATTCATCAGTCCTTTAAGCCAAAAGTCTCCTCTTTTCTCAACATTAAGTGAACTTTTACTCTGCATTCCATACATTTTTGTAAGGGTTTGGAGACATTGTCGTGCTTTCCACCAAGCATGTACTAACCTAATCAACTTGAGGATTCTCTTCCCTCATGAATAAAACCGTACAAAGTTCACCTTCCAGCAATTTGCAAATGAGTGTGGGCTCCAAAAATTCGGCCCCGGCCTCCACTCGATTTTCTTATTCGGCGAGGGAGTTTTAACGAACTAAGTTCCGAGGTAAATTTTGGAAGGCAGATGGGTTTGTAGATAAGACACTACCCAGAGATTTCGCCCTCATTTTGCGAGGACTTTATGATCTGAGTTCTGATTTCCTATAGGCGCAAGCCCCTATAGTTAATTACCCCTCCCGATCACAAGAGAGAACTTTCGATTAAGGCTAGTCGTCAATCAGATACGTGTAAAACACATGGTATCTGGCATATAGTAGCAGCAATAGGTTTGAAATTTGGAGAACTGGATTTGGATTTGGGAATTGAGTTGAAAGTTTGGAAATTTGAAAGGTTTGATATTTAAAATAGAAATTGCACCATCTAACACTTAAAGCGGATGGTGGGGGAATGGATGATAGACCCGATCAAGATCCCATGGTTCCGTCGTCCTGGGCCATCGTGGTCCCTGGTCTACTTAGTCAGAGGAGGTAGTCGACCCAACCTGACAGAAGGATCCTTGTCGGCAGCCATGGGTTGCTTCGTCAAAGGGGACCTTGTAGACCGGGGTTGAATGTTTGTCTAAGGGGACAAATTTGAATCCACCTTAGCTCGCAGAGGGCTTTGTGCCCTATCAATCATATCCTATTGATTCATATCTCAAGGATTTGATGCCAATAAGGAGCGTATTGGCTCTGGCCATAACCGGTATTTCGTGGTGCCATTTGGCGGCAAAACCACTCGGTTCAGAGGGCCCCGGGTCGTCGTAACCGTTTATCCTGCGGTGGCCATTTAGCGGCAGACCGCCGGTTAGAGGACACGTACCACGTCCTTACTGGCAGGAGATTGTTTGAGAATGGATCCTAGTGATATTTTCGACTAGGCATTTGGCTCTTTGTGAGCTAGAGTTTATTTGAATTTGTCCACCTCGGCAAACTGTTGCGGAGGGTGGATGGATTTTGCTTTAAGTTTTTGATGGATTTATTTCATTTTTAAATATCTAGATTTTGGAATTTATTGGATTTTGGCATTGTGGATAGAGCTTGGAAGACATTTGGATATTTGGGGGACATTGGAAAATATTTGGAAACCCCTCCGATTGAGATTAGCGTTCAACACGGCCATCATCGGGGTGTTTGGGGTCATTTCCATTTGATTGAACCTTGTCGACCCTATCTACTGGTCGATAGAGGATCGGGTTTCTCGTAGGCTTTGTGCCTTTTGTTCATGAATTTTCTCAATTTTAGGCATTGAAGGCCTAAAAAGAATGTATTTAAACAAATACACCGGTCACTACAACCATGTATTCGTTTAAAGGTTCGAACCCTGTCGACTTCTATTGATCCATATAGAAGGATCGGGTTCGAACTAGAATTCACTTATTGACCCGCGCATCATCCCTAGGCGTCACGTGTGTACCAATAACACGCTCGCCGGGGCCCATGCGGATGATTTTTATATTGATTTAGATGTACCCCGTTGTGTACCTATGTGTATACAATACTACAGTGCACTTGTGTGGGGGTACTTTGAAAATATTTGTAGACGCCTTCTGTCCGCTAGTACGAATGTTGCGGATTCGGTGGCGTTGGACTTTGATATTGACTCCCCCTTTCTCAATCACCGGGGAGGTTATTTTCTGGATTTTGGAGTCAAAGACTGCTTGATTTGGAAAGAACTCCTTTTAAGCTTTTCGACGTAGTGGACTTGCTATTTCCGGTGTTTGTAAACATCATAACGGTTCTCTTCTTAAGTATGGAACTAAGAAGAGACTTTGGAACACCAGGAAGTTTGGTTCTAATTTGTTCAAACATTTCCTCCCTTTTGTTAGAGGTGTTCTTTTTCGTACATCGGGCTGCTTTTGTACCCGGTGTATTTGAAGATCTTGACCACCGTTGTCGTAGGTGGTATTCGTACTTGTGCCCACAGTGGTTCGTTGTAGCTACGATATTCCTACTGTTGTTATCCACAAGTGACTTGTATATATTTGCGGGAATTCGTCGTATCCCCTATGACCTCCTGAAGGTATTTGTAGGAGATCTTATTGACATCAGTATTGTGTCCACCTTTCACCAATCTCAGGTGGGTTGTTGGGTTGCATTCGTTTGTTGGATGGATCTCTAATTGCTGATCTCCAGTATTGCCTTCTCAGTCAACAGACGATCGTAGGGGTCGTCGTAGGAGATATTTGTACTTGTGCCCACAGTGGCTTGATGTGCTTACGATATGCCCACTGTTGTTATCCACAAGTTGCTCATATTTGTTTGTAAGGATCCGTCGTGTTTGCTACGAGCTCCTAGGAATGTTCGTAGGAGATTCTCGTTTCTTGCATCATATCCACCCTTTCACTAATCTCGGGTGGTAGTTTGATTTGTAGGGGCAGATCTTTGATCGCTGCATATGGGTAGTATTCGTACACCTCACAACTGTCCATTGCTTCTTACAAGTATAGTGCATTGACTTGTTGGAGACCGTTGTACCTGCTACGAACTTCTAGGAAATATTCGTAGGAGGTGTTGTAGTTTGATTGGTGTCGAGTCTGACTCAAGTATGAACCCTTCCCAGTCCAGTTCTCGTGAGCTCAGAATGCAAGGTTATTTTCAGCTTCTTTTGGATTTGAGTCCGTTGAGTTCATAAGCCCCACTTGGTGTTATATAGTCCGAGCTCAGAGTACAAATTCGAGTGCCCCTGCAGTCTTTTGAGTTCAGGTGCTTATTCAGGATCTTCTGAAGTTCTTGTACATTCCATTTTGTGTTTGAATTGACTTGAATTTCCGTTCAATTTGATTTGACTTATTTGATTTTGATCTTTAGAAATTATTTAGATTTTGTTCAGGTTTCAGTCAACAAGTCCTCTGTTCTTCGTACGAGTCCTCTGCTCATTTTAGTTCAAGTTCTGCACATTTATGTTCAAGTACAGGTCTTCTATATTGTTGCCCAAGAAGGTCTTCAAATTGTTCAAGTTTTTGTACATTTCAGTGAAAATTTTGGCAGCACCCCGACATATCCCCCATTTGGGGGAAAATAGGGGAGCTGGGCCTTCCCACCACGCTACTAGAGCGTGTATGGTAGGTGTCCTTAGACACTGCGGCCGTACAAAATTTCATCCCACCACGCTACAAGAGCGTGTATGGGGCCTTCAGCAATATCTGTACCAGAACAACGGTGACGTACCAGAACAGCAGTGACTCCCCACCACGCTACAAGAGCGTGTATAGGGCTCTCCCACCTCGTCGTATGCGTCGCACCGGGCTCCCTCCTACCGTGCTACAAGAGCGCGTATAGGTGGTTCTCCGGTCCGCTGCAAACGTCGAGAATGGGATTTTGGACCATCATACCTTTGCGTAGCAGTCGTCGGCGGTGTTGGTGTCGAGGTCGAGGACCGTCCCCACCACGCTACAAGAGCGTGTATAGGGCTTACCCGCCTCGTCGTATGCTTCGCACCGGGCTCCCTCCTACCGTGCTACAAGAGCGCGTATAGGTGGTTCCCCGGTCCGCTGCAAACGTCGAGGACGGGGTTTAAGTTAGAAATTATACCTTGAAGTCCGGCGACGATTGTCGGCGGCGTCGGCTGGAGGTGGCTCGCGGATCAAGGTAAGAGGAGCATTCTTCTTTATTTCCTTTTTTTTTATTTATGATTAATATTAATTAATTATAAATTAATTAATAGATTATTTTTAATTAATTACTTTAATTAATCATAATTAATTAAACTAATTAATTAAAATTTATAAAATTTAATTAAAATTATTAGTTATAATTAATTCATAATTAATTATAACTAATTAATTTTAGTTAATTTTAATAAATTGTAATTAATTAAAATTAATTAATAATAATTAATCTTATTATAATTAATTAAAATTAACTCTAATAAAAATTAATTATAATTAATTATGATAATTTAATTAGAATTAATTAGAACTAATTATAATAATTATAATTAATTAAAAATAATAAATTTAATTAATTATATTTAATTAATTTAATTATAAAATAACAATAATAATAATAAATAAAAATTTCTCTCCCTCTCTCTCTCAGGTTTGGCATTACGGGATTTGGCCGAAGAAGCGAGCAAAGGGGAGAAAGTTACCCTCACAGCCGGCGGGTTCCCGTTGTTGTTCCGATCAAAGTGTTGTAACTTCCGGTTCGCAAGGAAGGGACGACGTCGGAGGAGCGGGGTCGAGCGGCTAGGGAGAAGCCGGAGAAGCGTTCGTATGGGAGAAAGCCGGCGATCACAGCGAGCTCCTGTTCTGCTTCCTTTCAAAATGTCGTAACTTCCGATTTATACAGGAAGGGAAAGTCACCAAGTGAGCGAAGTCGAACTGCCACAGAGGAGTCGAAGCCGATCAGCAATAGAGGAGCCGGAGAAGCACGCTGGAAGGGAGAAAGTTCTTCACGGCCGGCGAGCTCCCTGAACCGGAGAAAGTTGACTCCACAGCCTGCGAGCTCCTGTTCTAGCTCCGATCAAAATGTCGCAACTTCCGATCCTACAGGCAGGGGACGGCTTCGGAAGAAAGGAGAAGTGGCGACTTCGGACGGTCTCAAGGAGTCGGAGAGTGAGCGGGTTCACAGCAAGCGAGCTTCCAGTCGTCTCTTCCGATCAAAATGTCGGAGCTTTCGATCCTTTCAGTCGGCGAGCTTCTGCAGTTGCTTCCGATCAAAAGAACATAACTTCTGATCCTACTGGAAGGGAAGTCGTTGAATGGCGAAGTCGAACTGCTGCGAAGAAGCCGGAGAGGGAGAGAGATCGAGAGGAAGAGGGCGGGAGAGTGAGCGAGAGTTATGAGCGGGATCGGGAGAATGAGCAGAACCGAATGCCTTGCTTCCCTCTCCCTATTAACGACACTAAATCGTGCGGAGATGTTGGGACGCGACATCAGTCGTGAGCGACGTGCGGAATTCGGCGCCGAACAGGTACGTTATTATATTTTTTTTTTCCTTTGTATACAGTTACAGGTCAACAATGAGAGAACAAATAAAATTCTCAAGAACAAGGTTAAGTCATAGACATAGATTTGGGCTGAAGAACTATGTACTATTTTGAATATTTTTCTCTCATTTGCTCTTTACAATTCACTTTATCTCTTAAGATATGAATCTTTTAATAGTATGCCAATGGCTCGATATATTGTTGAGGAATATGAATAAGTTGTATAAACTAGTGTCCCAAGGCTCCCAAGGCATACCGTGGATGAGGAATTTGCAATGCACGTCAATCAAACTCATCAAGAGCTAAAGAAAACTTTTGATAAGGCTAATTTGCATTACAAGAATATTATAGAAAAACATTGGCAGCTCCAACTGTTCAAAAAGATGATTTAGTGATGGTCTCTCTCTCAAAGAACTGCTTTCTTGTGGATACATATAATAAGCTCAAAGCTAAGAAAATTAGTCATAGAAGATTGTTAGCAATGCTTGCAAAATTGACCTTCCAACCAACATCAATATTTCTAATACTTTTGATGTTATTGACATTTAAGTTCCCTTTAAAGGAGTTATCTTTGAATCACAAAACATGAGGGAGAGTTTCTTCAAGTAGATGGGATTGATGCAATACATGGATTATTGCTAGTTTCCCTTTTTTTTCAAGTATATAATTAATGGGATTGAATTGATTGTATGGAGACAGATTTTTACAATTTAATAAAAAGTTTCTTCTTGAATTTCAACATAAAAACTTCGTTACTGTTGATTTCTTTATTGAAATATTTGCACAGCACACATCCACAGCTAATGCTTGGCTTCAACGGCTATTTATTCAACGAAACCGTTTAGGGTAATATGTAGGAGAATTTTGACATATTATATTTGAATCTTGATAGGAAATACTCCAATTGAAAGTGAACTCTCTTGGCTGAGTTTAAATTTTAGCAAACCCCAAAAAGTAAAAAGAGACAAGATTTAGATAGAAACTCACAAAAGAACATTTTACTTGATGGTAGCAAGAAGAAAACAAGCAAGATACAATGAATCTTCAATTTTAGAGGAAGATCTGGCTCTCCCAAACCCTAACCGCCCACCAGAATCCCTCTTTCTCCTTAGGAAAACAAAACTCAACCAAAATATTCGATAGACCTGAAACTCTAGCAAACAATCCTACTAAAACATACAAAAATTCTTCCCAATTCCAAAACAACCCCTCAATTTGAAATTGTCCTCCTAATCTCCCTTTAAGTTCTCATTAATTTGGTTGTTGGACCCCACCCCCCAAAGAAGGCAGCATTGACTAGGGCGGAACCTCTATTCCACCTCCGATAGACCAAGCCGGTCCAGGCTGGACCGGTCTAACAAATCCCTATTAAGATCTATAAATATCTACCAAAAGTTGTACTACTCCTCAATGTTTAAAATTGCGTATTCGGGTATTGAGGAGTTTTTCATTTGTGAGGCAAGGCATAAGCCTCAAGACGTTTTGAGGCGTAAGCCTCAAAATCAAAATATTACGTAAACATAAAATGATAAATTTGTTATATACTAATGAGTGAATAATATAAATCATAAAAAAGTATAAAATATGAAGTGAAATCAAAATATCTCAATAATAAGACAACATGAAATATAGTTCAACTCAAAATTCTATCTTTCTGAAATCCCAGTATTCTTTTCATTAACATATAATTCCGATTTCCAAAAATAAATAGCAATGACATATCACATAAGAACTCATAAGTCATCAGCACTGTCATCACTAAGGGGTTCTTCATTTGCATCATCGTTACGATGAACTGCTCTATCCCCTTCCTCCCCTCCTATAGAGTCCAATGTCGTGCATTTACTTCAAGATTTATGTAAGTTTTAATATATATATATATATATATATATATATATATATATATATATATATATAGCGTGAGCCGTAAGCCTCATGCCAGTGAGCCGTAAGCCTCATGCCAGTGAGGCGAGATGGGCCTCAAGGCGGACTTCAACCAAGTTGAGGAGCAAGCCTCATAAAAAAAACTCGAGGCGTAAGCATCGAGGCGTTTTTTACTGGAATTACGCAAAGGTGGGCCTCAACGCGAGCCTCATATTGTGCAATTGTAAACCATGCTACTCCTTAATAAACTCTAAGCCTACTCGTTATATTCTCTAAAGAACATTAGTCCTTTTGAGCCAAATGTCTCTCCTCTTTTCTCAATGTTAATTGAGCTTTTATTGTGCATTTCATACATTTTTGTAAGGGTTTGGAGACATTCTAATGCTTTCCACCAAGCATGTACTGACCTAAACAACTTTGAGGATTCTCCTTCCTCATGCATAAAACTGTACAAAGTTCATCTTCTAGCAATTTGCAAATGAGAGATCTAAGAGAATTCTCAAGAACAAAGAATTCTCAAGAACGAGGTTTTTAAGAAGCATACATAGATATACAGTTTTGAGTATTTTTCTCTCATTTGCTCTTTACAATTCATTTTATCTCTTAAGATATGAATAATCTGAATCTTTCTTGAGGAAGTAGATAGACAAAAAATATATTGGATTGTTGTTTGAAGAACCAAAAGCATAAAATCCCACAAAAAGTAAGTTAAAAAATTTGGTGTAAATGCGGCACAACTTCCGATACAAAGAAGGCATGGAAATCAACATTGAATTTCAACTCAGATCAAGAGCTGCAATGTTCGATTATAGGCAATAATCTAACAAGAATAATATCACATAATATGTACTTCTACAATTATAACATGCAACTATGAAATTTGCAATGATAAACAGTTTTCATCATTTCTAAATCAGTAAACTGCGCATTGCAACCCAAGGCGTGCATCAATGCAACTTATAATTCTGGACATAAGCAAAATACTACTGAGAAAATCCTAGGACACAAGCCAATAAAAGTCCCAAATTCTCCACCAGTCCAGTACAAGTCCTCCACTTCCAAAAAAACAGGATGCAGTCAATGAAAAGAAGAGCATCTCCAAAAACAAATCTTAATAGGGGCCACCAACCAATGTCAGATCCAATGATATCAATTCTGGTCAAGGTTTAAAATTGCGTATTCGGGTATTGAGGCGTTTTTCGTTCGTGAGGCGAGGCGTAAGCCTCAAGGCGATTTGAGGCGTAAGCCTCAAAATCGCAAAATTGCGTAAACATAAAATAATAAATTTTGTATATACTAATGAGTAAATAATATATAAAACATAAAAATGCACAAGAAAAATAGCAATGACATTAACATATCACATAAGAAGTTAGGAACTCACTAGTCATTAGCATTATCATCACTCATCAGTCATCACTAAGGGGGTCTTCATTTGAATCATCATTATGATGAGCTGCTCTCTCCTCTTCCCCCTCTCCTATAGAGTCCAAAATCTCCCAATCAGCTTCTTCTTCCTCATTATTAGTTATCTTCCTCTTCCCTAAATAGTAAATATTTTTGAACAATATCATAATGAATAATAGTGTAATACATTAATAAAAGTTTAAGAAAAGAAAACTATATTATTTATATACCTTTTTTGATTTGTTCTTGAGTTGTGGTGGATGTGGATGCTTTAAGACCATCAAAGAAATCAACATTTAAATCTTCATCTAGAAATTCAGACGGCATCACTTCAACTTCATCATCTACAAACCACTCATCATCAGATGCCACATCATCGCAAAGCAAAGGATCTTCATCATCCATTAATCCTTTTTTCTTCAAATTTCTATCTCTGAGTCTCCTATTATACATAATGTACACCAGTGAGTTCATCCTCAATGTCGACAAGCGATTTCTCCTCTTTGTATGCACTTGGTTGTAGGTACTCCAATTCCTTTCACAGCAAGATGAAGAGCATGTCAAGCCCAAAACTTTCACAGCAAAACGTTGTAACTCTGGAGTCCCATCACCAAATTGAATCCACCACTCAACTGGAGATCGTTTGGCAATTGTATCTTTTGCTTGTTGTAATCCAAAAAAACCTTCTTTGTTCCTAAAAGGTATCAATTGCAAGTCAGCATTTGATCTTTCAGTTGCATCACTTATTAGACGATCCATGCAATGATATAATCCCAACTTTATTTCAGGGTTTGTAGACTTGTTCTCTGCATATTGATACTGAGGGTTTAGGTAATAGCCAGCGGCATGCAAGTGTCGGTGAAGCTGTAGTTCCCACCTATCATCAATAATATTCCAAATTTCCCTAAAGCTTCCCTCACTGCCTCCTAAGTTGGAGGCAATCATCTCTTTGGCTTCATCCATAGCATTGTAGATGAAACTCATTGCAGGCTTCTTCTCAGCATCCACCATCCTTAAAACATGAACCAAAGGTCTAGTGGTTGTAATGGCATATAAGACACTTTGCCAAAATCTGTCATTTAAAACAATCTTTCTAATCTCTTTTCCCTCAGCCTTCTTCGCCCAAGCACAACTCAACCACTGTGTAGATGTGAACATAGCCTCTAAAGGTTGTCTGGCATCCAGCATGCTCTCTAAGGTCAAGTATGCGGTGGCAAATCTTGTTGCGGCTGACCTTAGAATTTCTTTCTTCGAAAACTTTCTCATAAGAGCTAGAATCCAAGAGTGGTTGTAAATAAACTTGGTTATTTTTTTGGCTTTAGTGAGTGCATTTTTATGTTGAGGTAGATCCCCAAGCTTCTCAAGAATCAGATCTATGCAATGTGCAGCACATGGAGTCCAATACAAATGTTTCCTCTTCTCCATAAGTTTATTACCTGCAGCCTTATAAGAACTTGCATTATCTGTCACAATTTGTACAACCAAATGTTCTCCAACCTCATCAACAATGCTATCTAATAATCTAAATATGAACTCAGCATCTTTGACCTGGTCAGATGCTTCAATTGACCTTAAAAACACAGTACCATAAGGATTATTAATGAGGATGTTGATCAGACTTCTATGTTTGATATCAGACCACCCATCTGACATAATTGTTACTCCTGTTTGGGCCCAAGTCTTCTTAATTTCTTCAATGCTTTTATCAGTGCTTTCCAACTCCTCCTTCAAAATTCATGTTCTTAAATCATACATAGTTGGAGGTTTAAACCCTCTCCCAAATGCTCCAACTGAACGAATCATGTTGTAATAAGCAAGTGATGTTGCAACATTAAATGGAATTGCATTTTCGTAGAAGAATCTGCCTATATCCTTACACACTCTTCTCCGCGCCTCTCTTGCATTTTCTGGGGCCATCTTCTGTGTAGTAGAAGGCCTATCCTCTGATGTGTCAACCATATAATGATCCATAGGCCCTCTAGCACCCCTAGATGAAATGGGCTTCATAGAAGAAGATGAATCTCTGACGCTGCGCTCACTCCCGTAGTAAGATCCAGCATCAACTCTATCCTCAAATTGCTTCTGTGCAAGATGTTTTGATGTGGTAGACTTATTCATGTATGACTTTATCTCTTCCCTTACAGCATCAGGAACTTTGGAGCATGGAGCAACATTCTTGTGAGAGCCTGAAAGGTGTTCCTTCATCCTAGTCACACCACCTTTCACAACTTTATCACAGTAATTGCATTTCAGATAGACATATGTTTTATCACCTCCTACATCTACCTGAGTGCTATATTTCCATGCTGGATCTTTTCTATGACCTGATGCAACCTTATCCTTATTTTTGACCATCCTGAATGAGAGAAATTTTAGGAAGCAAACGAGTTCTTACTAATCTTTTATATGACCTGATGCAGGTCGGAGGAGACAGCAGCCTCGGAGGCTCGGACAGAAGTGTACGCTGGTCAGACGGAGAAGACAGCAACCAACTCGCAGTATCGCAGTAGAAGAAACCTCCAAGCCAAATAAGTTTAGGGTTTAATATGCGTGCTCGATGTGTTCAGTATTATATAATGTCGAGCCGTCGATAAAGCAGAACACTGCGTACTCTATACATTTTTATTCGTATTTTGTGCGTACACTCTACGTGCACATTGCGTGTTTTGGAGCAGATGTAATTTAATGTATAATTTTGTATTAATAGTTAATAAAACATGATTTTCTAGGTATTGTTTGAGTACTAGGAGTGTTAATTATTTTATTGTGCGTACATTATGCGTATCTTATGCGTTATATATTGGTAAACTATGCGTTCACCATACGTTTTTTGTGCGTGGTCTCTGCGTCAACATTGCGTATTTTTAATGAAAGATGAAGTCAAAGAGAAAAAAAAACATTTAATGTACATCTTTAAATAAAAAAAAAGAACATTTAATGACTATGTACAATATAAAAAATATCAGAACAAATTAAAAAAACATTTATAACAAATACAATTTTACAAGAGACCCTAATGTACATCTTCAACAAGACAACAACATCAACTTTCCTACAGGAATTATGATTGATGTCTTGTCCAATATAAATCACCTTGACAACCAAGCCCTCCATCACTGCGATACTTATCCTCCTCCCATGTTCCTGATGCCAATAACTTGTTAACAGAAACCTGGTCAGGTTAGAGAGGTTTAAGTTTACAAGTTATTGGTATCAATTTCATGGGAGGAAGATAAGTATCGCAGTAATGAATGGAAGGCTTGGTTGTCAAAGATTATTTATATTGGATAACAGAAGGTAAGATTTTTTACAAGAGAAGCTTGCTTTGACACTTTGCCATAAGGCAAACGTTCCCGCATTATATAGTGAAAAATTTAATGTTGAGCAATATTAAGTAATAAATTGTAAATAAAGGCTCAACCTACCCTATTATCCTCCCAACCATATCTGCCACCCGTCAGTCCACAGCTAACGAAAATTATTATTCATGTCACGGCCCCTCAGTCCATACTCCATACTAAATGTAAGTAATCAAAAATATATTAATAGAATGTGTGCGTGTTTTATGCGTGCTAAATGCGTAATTTATGCGTTTGTTGTGCGTGTTTTAAGCGTATGTTATGCGTAGTGTATGCGTTCGTTGTGCGTACTATGTAAAAACATTTCAAAATCATTTATAAAATTATTATTTTTTGCTTTAAAACAAATAAGAAATTCAAACACTAATCTTTGAACGAAATTGCCAAACACAAACTTCCATTCCAAACATAATATTCCTTATTCCTCTTCCCTAAATACAATCCAACAAGAGCCATAAACCATTTGTACTTGTTCAAGTATCATGTTCAAGTTTAGAAAATGAAATCATACAAATCTAACAAGAGCCATAAACATCATATATTCCTTATTTCTTCATCATTTTAATGTAAGTAATTTACAAACAAAGATATATATTAATTAAAATATTTAATAGAATTTTATAAATAAAATTTACTGCTTATGTGTGCGTGTATCATGCGTGCGTTATGCGTACTATATGCGTTCGTAATGCGTATTTTGCGAGTTCATTATGCGTATGTTATGCGTTCGTTGTGCGTTCTATGTTTAATATGTAATTTTTTACTCAAACCAATGTAAATAACATTTATACACAGAATTGAAAGATATATTCAAGTGGTCCCGCATTATATAGAAGAACAATGAATGTTGAGCAATAGTAAGTAATAAAAGCTCATAAAAAATCAACCTACCCTATTATCCTCCCAACCATACCTGTCTAAAGGCTCATAAAATATATAATAGAATTTTGAAAATAAAATTTACTGTTTATCTCTGCGTGTATCATGCGTGCGTTATGCGTACTCTAATGCGTTCGTAATGCGTATGTTGCGAGTTCATTATGCTTATTATATGCGTTCGTTGTGCGTATTATGTTTAAATAAGCATTTATACACAGAATCAGAATGAAAAACATTTATACACAGAATCAGAATGAAAAACATTTATACACACAAGCATTTATACACAGAATCAGAATGAAAAACATTTATACACAAGCATTTATACACAGAATCAAAATGAAAAACATTTATACACAGAAGCATTTATACACAGAATGAAAAACTGTTATTTTGACAACGTTTTACAAAATACTTCATATGCAAACTCTGCCCTATATTTTGGCATGTCTTGTTGCCAATCTGTACTATCAGTCCAATCAGTGTTGCCTTCAAGAATTATTCTTTCCATATATTTACAGACATACATTCCACAATCAAAAGAGTTCTGCTGTTTTGGTATTCCTTTAATGGTAGAAAGCTTCCATTTTCTGATATCACTATCAAAAGCTCCTTTCGTGTCAGAATATAGGCCTTTAACCTGAAATATACGTAGAGCAAGAATTAGTTCTATAAATTTTTTAAAAATTGAAGAGTTTATGTTCATCTAATGACCTAAGTATCTGACAGACTAACACTTACGATTTTTGGAACAACAAGCCTATGCTCTTTGACGCGGTGGACCAATGAGTCATAAAATTTCCACTTATGTTCTTTCAGCAAACCAACCAGAAGGGTAATGTGATTAGAATCAATGATTGGTTGTAATAAAATGTTGTTTGAAGAAACAGAAAGCTCGGTTATGTGGTCGATTTGCAATTTGGACAATTTCTCCCTTCCTTTGTTATCCTGCAAGTGCAAGTGAGTAAATGTAAGAACTAAGAATGGATACAAAGTTACTAATCCAATAGTTAAACTGATAAATTGAATACTAAGTTACTAACCCAATAGATTGGAGAGATGTATAGAAATTTATGGTACTTATCTGGCATAAGGTTACACTTCTCATCTAAGAGATAGGCAAAAATATCTACATGTTCATTGCCTAAACAACTGTCGCTTAATAAGTCATCAATCTCAGATCTGCAAATAAGATTGTTAATAACAAACAAGATACTATCGTCCCTGCAAAAAAAAAAAAAAAATATAAATACGCATTTCATAAGCATAACCCACGCATATCATACTCATAACACACGCATATCATACGCATACCACACGCATATAATAAGCACAACCCACGCATATCATACGCATACAACACGCATATCATACGCATATAGATCTTCAAACAAAAATAAATTTTGCAATTTTTTACCTTTTAGAGTACTTTTTCAAACATTCTAGCACAAAATTTCTCTTCTCAGAAGTCAAACACATAAGTCCTCTGTAATTTTCTATTTCAGTTGCATGAACATAAGTTACAGTTTTTATTTGAATGTTATCTACTGGTATTGGTTCATTTGGTTTTGTATATGGAACAAGTTGCATTTCTGCTGGGACTGGCTCATTTGTTGGGATTGGATCTTTTGGTGGGATTGGATCTTTTGCTGGGATTGGCTCATTTGGTTCATTGGGGCTGTGGGGTTGGATATCTGATCTCTGTCTCTTATTGGAAGATGAAGAGTAGCTAATAGATCTTTTCTGAGGAACTACTTTGCTCTGATCAATGTAATTATTGAGCTTGACCTCAATAACTCCAACTCTCTCAGTAAGATCTTCAAACTTTGTGCTCAGCCTGTCTTCAAATTCTCGAAAAAGTTTTGTGCATGTTTCTTGGCAGGATTTCATGATTGTTTCTTGTATAGACTGAAGTGCTTCAGCAGAAAAACTTAAATGTGGTTGCTGAGGAGATTGGTGGGGGTCTTGCTGAGGAGGTGGGGTATGATGGGGAGATTGAGGGGTATGATGGGGAGATTGAGGGGTATGATGGGGAGATTGGTGGGGGTCTTGCTGAGGGGATGTAGGGCAGTCTGGTGGATATTTATCGACATTAACCATATCCATTTCTTCCTGGTTGACTGCCTGTAGGACATTACAAATCTGACTTTTTCTTATATTAGCAAATAAATTAGTGATCACCTCTGTAGTATATACAATATCATCAGCCCATCGAAGAAAACGGGACCTTCTGTCAGAATGCATAGGAGCATGAATAGTAGTATGCTCCAGGAACCAAATCTGCATAAGATGAAAGAAAATTTTAGCGCTCACATTGAGCCATTAAAATTTTGAATGAATTTAGCAGTTAGCACTTAGCACTCACAATTAGCAGAGGTACAAAACCGTTGATGTAACCTGCTGGCTTCTTATTTGAAATCTTGGAGGCTGCCTTATTAAACTCTCCAACTAAAAACTCCCTAATTGAACTAGCCCAGTTTATTGACAAAAAAACATCTGGACTATTTGCTATTCTTTGGATCAACCGAGGGGTTTTGAAGTTGTTAAGTTGAAAAAGTAAATTTGAAAATAAATACATGATAAACGTTCTTAACATAGTCTCCGGGGGGGGTTGCTTATTCAACTCCATCATGTCATTCCTTATTTCCATTGATGTAACTGAAGTATGTGCTAAGGAATGCCAGGATATTTCTTCTCCTTTATTTGGCAGACCAGTGAGAAGGGCCACTTCATCAGCAGTGAAAGGAATGGGTTGACCTTTTATAACAAAGCATTGTTTTGAAATGTCCCACCTTGAGATCAGCTCATAAATAAGAGGGACATTTTGCTCAAACCCAGGAAATTCCAAAAACTGTATCATCTTTAAATGTTTCAATCTGTCCTTGACTTCAGGAGTAATTTGCCGAGCAAAGTTATCACAGACTGTTCGAAACGAAGAAACATAGCATCTATAGGTAATTGGACGAACATATGTCTGAAAATTGTAAAAAATGATAGATTAAAAATAAGTAAATGAGATACGCACAAAACAAGCACAACATACGCATAATATAAGCAACGGTCACGCACAGTGTACGCATATCATACGCATATATTACGCACATCACACGCACATTGCACGAAACATACAGCAAATTATACGCACGCATAAAGTACGCATAGTGTAAGCACTAAGTAAGCAACGTGTACGCATTGTGTATGCACAAAAGACGCATTGAGTACGCACAGCCTACGCATATTTACTCGATGGTTAAAATTTGGTTAGGTTTTATGTTTCAAATCTCAACATAAATTTATCATATAAACCTGAATACAGAGAAAACACGATGGCATCACAGTATCAAACATTTAAAAAGTTTCGAGAAGCCATGCATACGCATAGAATAAGCATAAAATCGAAAGATCTTCAGACCCTTCAACGCGAACGCATAGCATAACCACAAAATACGCAATACGAAACAGAAAACATAGCATTAAGTTACCTTTTTCTTTGGGGGTGACGCCATCTTAGAAGAAACTGAGTGAAGAATGCTTGAAATTCCTCCGGGTGAATGCTTGAAAGTTCGAAAGTTTACTGTAACTTGAAAATCGAAACGTCGACTCCGCCATTCGACCTTTACAAGGGTTTAAATGTTGATGCCACGTCGACATTTCACTAGGCGCGCCACGTCGGCAACTGGGGGTCCGAACTGAAAAAAAATAAATTAGGTTAAATTTTAAAAAGGCGACGCCTTAAATATATGAGGCGATGGCGCGCCTCAGTAAACTTGAGGCGTAAGCCTCATAAACTAAACTTATTGCGTAGGCTTTGAGGCTTAATTGGTCGAAAATGCGCTGAGGCGCGCCTCAAGGCGCGCCTTTTATTGCGCAATTTTAAACGTTGATTCTGGTATTAAAAGGCATATCTATGACCAAGCGTACCATGACTAGAAAGCTATGTACATCTCTCCTAATGAAGTCATCACCTCCCCTTTACAACATTAACACCAACCGACCAGAACTTTGCCTCCTAGATGATTATTTTACTTATTAAAAATAAATAAATAACCAAACAAATGAACATTACCCCTCAAATTATCACTACTCAGCCAACACATTTTGCTGATTCATGTTTTACAGATGTATTTCGTTTAAGCCTTATTCATACTTTTCAATTAAAAAAATTTGCCAATGTAATTGATTTGGTTAATTCATTTTAAGTCATAAGAAAAAAACAGATGAGCCATATGTAAAGCAGACCACCGGATAGATGAGAAAACTGAAGTGCATATACGCTTAAGAATATTGCAGATGCCCCCGCCAATTATCTCATGATAAAGAAATGAAACTCACCATCTTAACATTGTTATGGCAATCCAAAAGCGGCTTCCGAGCAATCAGATGGTAAGCAAGACATGCAAAGCTGAAAATATCAGCAGAAGATCCAATTGTGCTAGACTGGCTCCGAACCAATTCTGGGGCAGTATAATTGAGAGATGGCTGAAGTGGTAAAATGGAATCCTCAACATCATATTCCTGAAAATGCTCATTTCAACATAAGCTGTTAAGAAGGGCCTTCTCACAAAATTCAAAAAGTAAAATTTATAAAATGAAAAAACAAACGAACAAACAGTGATAAGCCAGCAATCTCTCTGTATCAATGAAAATTAAGCCTAAAGATAAGGAAAAAGATGGTACCCTGGAACTCAGCTAACTTCCAGAGATTATTAAGTGAGGTGTTGCAGAAAATGTGAAAAATAAGCAGCAGCAAAATATCATAAAGAGTTATCCAGAATAAAACTGAAGTTCACCGGCAGTAAAAATCCTACCGGATAGTGAAAAGTCTGCGTTGCTGTCAAGCCACTAGAGGCTTGATCGGTAGAAATTGCAAAACCAAAACCACCTAGCTTCCAAGCTCCGGTAGCAGTAATGAACACGGTCTGCAAGCACAAAATCAGATGAACGTATGTGTCAATGCCTAATGCTGTTGGTTAAGGAAAAAGTTGAAATGAAACAAATTAAAGAATGTTTTAAAAAGAAAATAACATGAGAAAAATAAAATAAAAATGGTAATAAATCTAACATTTTAAACCCTAAAAAGAAGAAAACTTGAACAAGAAAAACTCTTCAGCTTCTTCTATTTCACTGGCATTAAAAAAGACAGAAAAATCAAGAAATTCAAAACTTTCATATTTTAGTTCACCGAAGCGAATTTAAATAAACTAAAAAATAGAAAAAAAAAAAAAAAAAAAACATAAAACATATAATGGAAAATTTTTTGAGCAACTTGAAACTGATATTCAGTTGCAGAGAAGAAACAAGAGAAATTTGAGCAACTTGAAACATTGAACCAAGTTAGTCTTTTTTTCTTCTTTTTTTTTTTTTGCGCTGGCATATATTTATCAGAAAAAATAAGCAAGCTCCCTTAGTTCCCCTCTGCTCAAACTTGATTGATACGAGTTTTTCAAGAACTACACAGCAGATGCTCTCAACTGTGGTCGTTGACTCTATTGATTTTCCTCTCAATGAAATGATGTCAATCCAGGCAGTCAAGTCTTAGTCAGGCTACCAGCGTAGCAACCCTATCTAAACTTGATTATGCTATGTTTGCCTAATATAATCTGCCTACGTTTGCATAAAAACATTTGTAAACCAAAAAACGAATCAGCCAACTGAAGTTTGCGATTTAGAACATATGCAAACTAATGTAGGATGGATACAAACTAAATATGAAAGTAGAATAATGATATTACACCAGCAGTTTTTTAAATTTACCTATGAATAAACAATGATAAACACAACTATTTTGAAGCACAAATATGATAATAAAAATGTAATGAGGGTCTGATGATTGAAACTCTAGTTATGTTAACCGTCAAACTATGTACGTACCTCGCAACCAATTCTATGGAAAATGACATAAAAGGCAGAGAACTAATGCGAAGTCATGCAAGTATGTTTTGGACTACCTCGATCACAATTAAAATAGCTCAAACATCATTTGTTCATGAAATGACTTGCAACGACAAGCCCTTAATCAAAACCCTCAATTCCGCTAAAATAAGAAAGTTGTCGAGGGGCTCATTGATGAAGGGATCCATGCAACTGTTGCTCAACATGAGTTATCAAACAACCAAGCCATATTCTCTCAACCCTCTCCCAAATTGATATGATCCCCCACCCAGTTGCTATCTCGCCAAAGATGAGCTACTGCCTTTGTTCACATCATGCGCCCATGTACAAACCGCCCATCTCTCATTCCTACTCGTCGATGACCTCAAGAAAGCACACAACAAAGGACCTTCTCTAGCTGTCCACCTTCACTCTTTCTCTCTCAACTTCATTCTCCAACTCCCTCTTTCAATTTCCCTCTCTAACTCTTTTTCTCTATTCCTCTTTATCTCTTTCTAACTCTACTTCTCTCTAACTCTCTTTCTCTATTTCTCTCTCAACTGGCCATTCTCTTATTCTCTTTCTCTCCACTTCCCTCTAACTCTTACTCTCTTTTTCTCTCTATTCCTTTTTTTTAAATCTCAGCCTCTAGTTCCCGTATGGATCTAATGGCTATGAATAGAAATCCATGGGAAGCCCTCTTGAATCACATTGAGTTCCATCCATAGCTAGACATCGAGTTTAGGAAGGATTATATTACAGCAATTATTCATTATTCTATAGTTATTTGTTTCTTTATTAAGATCTTTTGTATAGATCTATAAATAGGGATTATGTTGTAAGATAGAGTTAAGGTTTTTCCTCTCAAATCCATGATTTCAAGATGGTATCAGAGCCATGACGGAAGTAAAGAGGAAACCATCGGAAGCCTGAGCGAGAAGGATGGAATCGGAGGCTAGTGGGAAAAAGCCTTACTGGACGAAGCCTGAAGTTGGAGCCTTATTAATTTATTTTGGATTTTAACCTAACTCGGAAAGACTTCCTTATTTTGTGCAATAGTGAAGAGAGGAAGATGTTCGTAGAGTCCAAGACTCCACCACAATCCACATTGGAACTCAAGCACCATTTCGGACCATTGCTCAAGAACAGGTGTAGCCATCCAGGACGTAGCCTGGATGATGTCTTGCAGCAAAGGGGGCAGTTATACAAGAAACAAGAAGGGGTGACTCTATCCTTCAGAGTATTTGAAGGTAATTTCCTACAACAAGGTAATTGTAATGTTTTCTCCATTGCCCCATGTCAAGTGGTTTTATAGGGCTCCTTAAGGTATTTGTTCTTGTAAAATTTTATTAACTTAGCCTTATTATAATCACCATCTATTTATTCAAAAAAATGGATCATCAAGTTGATTTTCATAGACACAATTTTATAACAAAATAATGATATAAGTACAAGGGAAATTAGTATAACTTGTTGGAATAAGAAGATAAATGGAAGAGTGATAAAAACAAGAGTGCCGATATATTTTTCAATTATCGCCCCATCCAGCAAATAAGATTTGGTATCTCATATCCACCTAAATGTAATCACTCAAAATGCTCGCCAACTTGATTGACATGTTGATTGACATTGACCAGTTAGAGTTAACCTATAGAGCCAGTGCGTGAGATCATTTATTTACTCACACTTCCGACAAGTAAAAGAATGACCATCTCCATCAACAACCATTCTAGGCACCACTATAAACCATAATGCTAAAACTTAACTAGACCCAAAAATTTGACAAGCCAAAGTATGAATCCAAAAGACACCCAAACCATCATTAATTAAAAATTTGGAGTGGAATTGCATTACACCAAGAAAATGTGAATGTCCCGTCTTACATTTTAATGAACTTTTAAGATTTACCCAGCCATGGCCAAGCTTGAAATGCTAGAGCACAAGATTAATACTACGCTAGCGGCAAGACCGGGTAAAAGTTCCTACAAAATCATTTAACTTTAATTTAATTGTACTTGGAAAATAAGCTCAATTAAAATTGAATGTCTTAATACGATACAAGAAAAAACATAATTATTTCTTGAATTATTTGAGTTAATATAATAAGTTGCATTCTAAAAATATTTAGCAAGTACATATTTATTTTGAAGTAATGGTATAACACATATAGCATCAGCATTATAAGTGATTCTTGGTAATTATTCAATTCAATAGTTTGGAAAGAAACTCTCTCTGAATCTACCTAAAGAAGTCATGACAACTAACTAATAGCTTCTCTTCTCCTAATCTGACCACCGCAGTTCTCCATTAGCTACCTATCATGAGGCTTATATCATCCAGCAGGCAAAACCCTCTCCTCTCATCATCTGGCCTGACAAAGATCAAAGGTAACATTTTTGCAATAGGTCATATATAGAAAACATAGATCCAAAACGACTATGGCCCATACTAGTCCGGAACTGACCTGACTTAGTATCATATTCAAATTAACTGCAATCCAACCCAAATCTAACAAGCTTGTTAAAAAAGGTGGCATCATTTTTTAATCTAATGAAGATAACCATAATATAAACATTCAGTAAGGACAAATAAGCAAGAAATTTTCATAATAACACATTCAAAAGGAAAAAATGTAGCATCCTATAGACAGTATGATTTAACAGCAAGAAATGCTAAAAGATTGTGTAAAACAATGGTATTCATCAAGTTAAAGAGAATGCATTATCATAAGAATATAATAGAAGTATTCAGGAATGGAATTTTAACCTCTGGAGAGATAGCTCGATGAATAAGATGAGCATTATTATGGAGAAAATCTAAAGATTCTGCAATCTGAAGCAGCCCGTGTTTGACTTCCAATAACCCCATTTCCTGCCAAGCATATTGAAACAATAGAAAGGTTGCTACAATGCTTTCATATTCTTAATAAATCAGATAAATTAAGAAATTGTTAGAAACCTACAATTCATTGAAATGCCAGAATATTTATTCTATAGGACAAGTGCATGGGAATATAATTTTTTTATCAAGGCCATTCATAATAATTCAACCAGGGAAGGATACCAATGTTTTTTTCTCAAAAGGAAAAAAAATTCCTTTTATCGTTGAACTTATTTTTCAATTGTATTCTAGAAGCCATATGTTTACTTCTGTAGTCATAATGTTTTTATTAGTTGACATGATTTTAGTTTTATGAGCTTTAGTAACATTAAACTGAAAGATACATTATTTGTTATAAAAAAAATGCAATCTTATGCCACCATTGGATAAAGGTGAAACATTCTGTGATATATTTTTTGTTTTTATTTTCTTTTTAACTCTTTAGTCTGACACTTGACAAACAAGGGAAACAATTGCATCCGACTAGTTGTTTGACTCATTTTGTATAGTTCTCTTAGTTATGTTAGAGTTCAAGGACATTTTTTAACTTTTAAATTGAACAATGGCATCTATAACAGTATTAAACGATCATATATTTCCCATTTAACTCTATAGTTTGACACTTGACGTACAATACAAGTGAAGCAACTAAACAATTACATCCAACTAATTGTTTAATTTATATTGTATAGCTCTATTTGTTATTCTGGAGTTCATGAACGTATTTTAATGTTTTAATTGGACTGTGGGGTCGGTATAAGTATTCAATCAATGCCCATATATCTGCAATTAATATTATTTTATTTGATTTAATTTTTCCTACACTTTCTTAATAAAATAAATAATTAGAATATAAATTCATTAAGTTCATGCTTTGCTTTACCAGGGATCCAATTACTTTGTTTTCTGCTTACGCTTTTCTAAACATTCTGCATCAGATGTTTATTTTAAATTGCCAGGCTCAATCCTTAATACACCCAAAAAAAAAAAAAAAAAACAAATTAGAGATTATGAGTTGCTTTTGGAAATGATAATATTAATTTAGCAAACTAATTTGCAGCTCCAAAAATGGAAAATATATTGCAAAATAATATACAGCATAACCTATCAAGTATCTAGTAAAGACAGCACAATCCTAAAAAGTATACTACTAGCCTAGACGTTGGAACAATAAGAAGGATTGTCCGCAACATAAGCAATAATTATGTAAATCACATATTCAAAGGTAAATGCATCTTGTTAACGAATCTTGGAAAATTCGTAGCCTGCCAATCATAAAAACCTCTTTGATAAAACACAAATACTAGAGAGGCACTCATGAAGTCTATCATCCATGATTCATGCATCTCACTATTCTCAGTTCAACATCCTCATCCACCCCTTTCACTTCTTCCACGTTCAACAAAGAGAATAGCTTAAACATGCACATTACAACCTTTATCAAAAATATCTCATTCTTTGTATCCATATACCTATAACTAATATGGAGTTTTACAACTATTCAATTAAAAGTAAAAAATAAAGAACAACATCTAAATTAGGGGCTTCTTGGTTGCAAGTATTCTAAACTCATGCATTTTGAAAATGCAATGCATTCTGATTAGTTTGAGCAGTTTTGTTGCTTGTAAAGCAAACGCATGAGCATAACTTTTTTATTCGGTTGGATGCAAAGTTTAGAATATGAGGCCTTTGGGCAAAGGCAAAGAGCAAAGGAATTATGAAGGGCAAGGTTGAAGAAGATCAAGATAAAATGGTAGTATGTTAGTGAGAGTGACAAATGTAAAACTTGTGTTCTTCAAGCCCACGAGAGGCGAAGAGAGCTTGCAAGCAAAGGCTCGATTCAATGTGTACTACTATTACAATGAATGGAGCAAATGGCGCAAATATGAGTTGATTGTTCAGCAAGGATATAGGAGCAAAACTTGCAAATTTTTCATGAAGGAACAAATTTAAAGCATTTAGAAATTGCTCGATTTTAGTAAGTTTAGATTGATAAGAAAATTTAACTTTTTAGGCATTTTAAATGCATTGGTAATTCATTTTGTATTTATTTTGCTTTAAATCAACACTCAAAAAAATAAAATCTCATGCATTTATTTTAGTTTAAACTCCTAAAACTTCAAACAAAACAACCCTTTCTTTCAACATACCACAAAAATCTACTGTTTTTATGAATATATCACTCATAACCATTATGAACCCATTGCCTTAAAAGGTTTCGGTGTTTAGGGTATGAATCAATACATGATAAACTTCCCCTTCCCTCCTGCATTCAAAAAATGCTACAAGTTGCCTATAGGCGGCATCAAACAAATGAGGCCACCATTTAACCATGAAGACTGATCTGAAGTCTTAATGGACTAACCCTGATGAGCATATGCTTTTAATGGTGAAATGTGTGTGTTTATTTGAGCTTACTCAAATCAAATTTGGATGAAGCAATTGTACTATCAAAATCCATTCCAAAAGACTTTAGAGCTTGGCATCCTCACTCAAAGCATGAATTGAAAATTTTCAATCGATTTAATTCAACTCACAAATCAAGAGAATTTTTAGATAAAAAAGGAAATTTATGATTTTTATTTAGAGACATGCATTGTTTTGTAGCCAAGCCTAAATAGGCATTATTGGATACCACATCAAAGCCTACCACTAATTTGAGCACTACCACTGACCCTCATGCAGTTGGTTTTTGGCCATTACCCCATGTTACATGTCTTTTCAACTACTATTGTCACCTGCCTCACTCCATAAGTAACCCCTCTAGCCACACACTATTCTTTGCAAAGATGAGGGAGGAGAGAATAGAAAGAAAAGTAGCTAACAATTTTAGAAAATTTTGATGGTTTTAATAGAATAAACATTAATTCATATTACAAAAGTTTGAATAATTGGGTTGTAGGTCCCAAAAGTTTAAATTGTATTATAATGCCAAAATACATATTATGCACCATTTATAAGTTGTGCTACAACTAAATTTGTAATTTAAAATGTAGACTTCCAAATTTCTTCTTAAATTACTAGAGAAAAATATAACAAATTGAAACTTCAATATTACATGGGAAATCATGTCCATCTCGAAAAATAATTGACAATCAAACATGGTTCTAGACGCATATCAAATTTCCCCTTGTGAATTTTATAAGGCATCATCAGTGTACCTGCAACTAAACGACCAAAATCAACAAACCTGCCATGCAAACCCTTAATTCCCCTATTGTAAAGACTCCCATATCAAAGATATGGCATGCACTGACAATTTGGCTATATAAGCCTCCAAATAATAAACTAATACGGCCTTCCCCTCTTTACCATTCTCAATAAGCACTAACTAAAACAACCATCTACAAGCTAAGAACTTTACATCATAATCATTCTAATAAAAGGAATCAGCAATATTGTACATGCACAAAAAATAAGTGACAATTAACACTGCTTCTGTCCGCAAATCAAATTACCCCTTGCAAATTTAGAAGGCATCACCAGCATACATTCAACAAAACAAACCAAACTCAACAAGCCTTCTGTGCAAACATTTAAATTCCCAATTGTAAAGTCTCCCATATCAAAAATAGGCATGCCACCTCCAAATCATAAACTATGATGTTCCTATGCTCTATACATATTATCTATTGCTCTAGGAAAACATCCTAACTTTGACCAAAGCTCCCATCTACAAGCTAAAAATTTTACATCGTACTCATTCCAGTAAAAGGAATGTAAGGTACTACAATTAACCATGCCCAAAGAACAACTAATAATTAGTCATGCTTCCATACCGAAATCAAATTTCCCCTTGCAAATTTTAGAAGGCACATCAGCATACCTTTGACTAAGGAAACCAAAATTAACAAGTAATCTAGTCACCCTTAAATCCACAATTGTAAAGTCTCCTATATCAAAAATAGGCATGCCCTAACAAGTTGACTCTATAGACCTCTAAATCAAAAATTAATATGTTCCTGTCCTCTTTGAATATTATCAATCGCTCCTAGAAAACTTCGTAGCTGGGATCAAAATTCCCACCTACAAGATAAGAAAAACTAAGAACTCCACATCGTAATCATTCTAGGAAAAAGAATCAGTAGTACTGCAATTAACCATGCCCAAAAAACAACCTACAATTAATAATTCTTCTGTAGCCAAATCAATTTTTTTCTTTATAAAATTAAAACAGCATTACCAGCATACCTTCAACTAAAGAAACCAAAATCAACAAGAATTATGTGCAGACCGTTAGGTCCCCTTTTATAAAGTCTCCCTTATCAAAAATAGGCATGCACTGATAAGTTGGCTCTCTAGATCTCCAACTCATAAACTAATATGTTCCTACTCTCTTTGCATATTATCAATCGGTCCTAAAAAACGTCATAGCTCGGACCAAGACTCTCATCTACAAGCCAATCATTCCAGTTAAAGGAAATAGCAGTATTGCAAACAACTGACAGCCTCCCACTCACCACAACTGCTGAATTTAGGCGCAACTCAGGATGGAGTCATACAGCTCAAAAAAAAAAATGGCATAGAAATTACAGAAGAGAGAGAGAGAGAAAAAGAGGGCGAGACCGATGGTGCTCGTGGTTTGCGTACCATGCCCTTGAGCTCCGCGGGAACCTTGGGAATGTTGTCCAGCTGGCCGATAGTATTGGCAACGGATGCGAAAAGCGGCTCAGTGACCATGGCCATGGCATTCTTGCTCTCGTCAAGAGCCTGCACGACGTGGACGACTCCCGGGTGGCGGATACGCAACAGGCGCGAGGCGTCAGCGCGAATAACGTCGAGGAAGCCGTCCTCTGTAGCCCTAGTAAGGCCAGCACGGGTGCGGGCCTCGGAGAGCGCACGCTTGTCTAGGAGCCAGACGCATACGACAGGGTATTGCGTGGAGGGTGCAGAGGGGCGAGGCCGCGCGGCGTAGAGCTTCCAGGCGAGGCCTGGGCCACCGGATCCGATCTGGTCGAGGAGCTCGTAGTCCTGGAGAGGACGAGGCCCCGTCACCTCTTGCACTGTGGTCTGAACTGTCTTCTCGATCACCGCGGCAGTCTTTGCCAGCGCCTGCGTCAGGCTCTTCATGTTCAAGGACATGTTGAGCAGGCTGCCGCCGGCAATCGTTGGCAATTAAGTCTAAATTTGAATCGGGTTTGGGTTCCCTGGGATCAACATCTTAAGGTAAAAAATACAGGTAAGAGGAAAGGCCAGCTACACCGCCCGACCCTTCTGACCTCTCCGACGATTCCTCTCTTCTGTGCTCCATCAGATCGCGAACAAATCGCGGTATAATGCTCCGCGGGATTAAAATATGACCAGGACGACTAGTGTTAAAATAAACATTTAAAAAAATAAGCTCATTCTCCTTAAATTTAAATTTTGACTGCTAATCAAAAAATTTTAAATTTTAAATTTATATATCTATTATGTACATGAATTAATTTTAATTGGCATAAATATTTCAAAATAAATGATTGTAGAGGAATAATTTCAGTAAGCCATTTCTCTATATATATAAAATACAATTACAAAATTCTTTTAACTGTCATTAAGAAAATATGATCTTTGAAAAATATTATGACCTCATTTTCATAAATGAAAGTTTATTCTATTCAAAATTTTGAAGCACAAAATTATGATATGGCTTAGTTCGGTGGTCCTCAACATTTCTTAAGCAAATTTTTCATTTATTAAAATGGTCAAGACCTAAAAAAGAAGAACTTTTCTTTATTTATTTATAGAATAAGATGCATGAGTTTCCTCTTACTTGTTGGAACCCTACAAAAATATAAAAATTTATTAGCTACATTGACTCTCTGTTTGTCGCTACTAAATTCATTATTGAAAAAAAAAACTTATCATACTTTCTTCAGTATAACATGCCAAAAATAACTCTCCTCTCTCAGAGGAAATTACCATTTCTATTTTTAGTAAAAATCAAATCTATTCTGTTGCTTCGATTATGAATAATTTTTCAACCCTCCACTTATGCCGTGTTAACCCTTCAAAAAATTCATCAAAACTCACTCACCTTAGAGGGAGAAGTTGAATTAAAACAAACCTAAGATGTATTATATTATTCCCTCTACCTCACAGTACGCTTCCAAAATATCATATATGGTAGCAACTACCTATCACAACTGATGTAAGTCCTCACACAACACAGCTACTATCAATAATGAAATAAACATAAATGTAAATTAAGCTAAATCTTAATCAAAATGCAAGTATATATGTCGCATAAGTAATATAGCTTAGAAAAAAAGTGCCAATCTCATGAAGAATTTTCTATCCTAAGATTACCCTAATATTGTTTAATTAAACTAAAAGGTTTATCCTACCAAATCTAAGTTAAATTGGTTTTCTACCAAAATATAGCAAATGCTTTAAATGAGAAATTAAGTAAATGAACATGTGGTTTTCACATGTTTTGTTGCTATGTTGGCTCAACAAGAAGCTAAGGGATAGATATTACTAGAAAGATGAATTTCCTTCAAATTAGAGGCTCTGACACTCATGCAAGACTTGAGTGTCTAAGGGCATCAGCCAGCCTTAAAGAATAGTATAATCTTTTCTTTCAACTTAGACCAGAATAGGGATTAGATGATCACATGCTACTTGGGTAATCGTGCTTATCCCTATAGTATGACAGTGGGTTTATTGTAAGAATCTTTGGCCATTAGATTCGTTGGTCCTTGATTTCATAGGCGAGTTGATGAAGAGTTTGATTCTTTTGTGATTTTTTTTTTCAAGTTTTTTTCCTCCAAGAGAAGCTAATGTGTTTATATTCATTCAAATAGTTTGATTCTTCCTTCACCATAATTCCCCAATTATAGGAAGAATGGCTCATAAGGACATAATAGAACTTGTGTTCAATGTTGAGAAGTGTAGTGTGCGCTAAATCTTCGTCATAATCTAAACCATAATTTTTACCTTAGTTATAAAAAGGGGTACTTTCTAGAAAGATAACTTTTCTTCGCACTGGGAATCTATCGCTCGAGCAAGTCTTGAGTGCTTAGGGGCCTCAACTCGTTACAGGGATTAGTCTAATCTTTTCTTTCTGCTTAAACCTGAAGGGATATTACATGCTCCTGCACTGCTTAGGCAATTCGGTAATTATCGCAAGATTGAGAAGACTAAGGTTCAATAGGTCTAGAGTGACATGCAAGTTTAATAGTCTTAAAATGTAGGATTCGAGCATGATGAGTTCAAGATGAGTGGGCAAACTCATTCACCTTTATGGTCGAAAAAATTAAAGTCTAGTAAGCCTAGAGCAGGAGGAGGAAAATTTGGTTAATCTCAAAGGGATCTAAATCTTCCGAGCTAGGGGGAAAACTTTAATTATAGTCAGGAAGTTAAAGTTGGGTGATTTTAAAATAGGGAGTGAGCTTAATTATTTTGGTAGTCCATAGTTGAAGATTTAATGTATCTGAAACAAGGGAGGAACTCAGTCAGAGGTGCTCTCCTCTAGTATTTAATGATGTGATATATCACTAGTCACATGTTGAGGGTAAAGAAATGATCTTTCCAAAAGCATGAATTTCCTTTACATTGGGGGCCTAGCACTCACATAGGCCTTGAGTTCTTGGGGACCTTGGCTTGTCACAGGGAGTTGTTTAATCTTTTCTTTTAGCTCAGAACCTAGAGGGGGATTGGACTATCCCATGTTGTTTAGGTTATATATATATATATATAGGGAACCCACACCAGGATCTATGCGTTAATTAAAAAAAATAGATTACAAGATCTTTAAAGGGGACCTTCAGCTCTCTAAAGCTCAAAAGAGCTACAAAAAAGTCCAAAAAATCCTACTAACTGATGGTCCCTTAAACTAAAAGTTACAAAATCACCTAATAACATTCTAGGGTTGCAAGTAGAAAACACTAAAAAAGGAAAAAAAGAAAAAAATAATCATTGAGCACATTCTTTCTGCAAAAAAAATAGACATGTCCTCTACCAAACAAATCTTCCCTTTAACCTGCAAGAGAAAACAAAAATAAGAGGAAAACAAACATAGCAAACAAAAGAGAAAACTCAAAGGATAAAATTTAGTTAAAAGAATATTCCCATAATATTTATCAAAAAAAGATGTAGAGATACTCCTTTCATAATTAATAATCAATAACCTGTAAATGGAAATCATGAAACTAGCAGAAAAAGAGTGACAATAGTAAAATTCCAATAAGAAGCAACACCTGGAAATCCTCAGCAAATAGCTAATACAAAGCACGACCATCCAACAGTAATAAGAAGAAAAAATCTACTTAACAAAGGGAAACACAGGAAGCATTAAAGGAGAAATAAAACCCGTCAAACGACCCCAGAAGGCCAAAATAGCATACAGCAACATCACAGAGAGCAGCTGGTAATCACAAGCATCAACCCCAAAATTATTACGCCATAACCAATTCTACCAAAACCAACAAAGCAGCAACACAATAAGCCCAAAGTCTAAGGAGCATACTGAATAGAAAATAATTTAGCTCTAGGAACCAGAAAAATAAACACAACAATCTAGGAACTGAGTGAGGGAATTCACCAAAAAATCCAGGCCAAAAGATCTCAGGAAGATAACCCCACATCAACCATCATGATGAAAACTCATTCATGCACAAAGAAATGCAAAGGACTTGAGTAAAAGTTAGCAATTACAGACAGTAGGCCATTATAACCAAAATAGCAATAGAAATACACTTCTAGATCCCATAAAATAGCTAGCAAATATAAGAATAATTGATACCAAACAACAATAAATCTAACCAAAGGGGCCAACCCAAAGCCCTGCCTACAAGAAACCCCTAGAAATCTGACAACCACCAGGAATACAACCAGCTCGGTCAACCAAACCAACAACCCCTAAATAGAAACCAATACAGCTAGCTCGAAAAGAGAATCCCAAGAATAGAACAGCAATAAGAGGGGTTTAAATCAGGGAAATAACAATTTCAATCATCGCTCAAGCCCCAAGCTCTAAAACACCATGCAGAGCAGAACATAAAACACTTCCAAAGACAAAAGCCACGCAACAAAGAATCGAGATAGAACATAACCACGCTCGTCAAGGAATAACACAAGAAGAACAAAGCCAGGAAATGATAGAGCCAAAAAGAATATAAATTATAACATAAGATAAACCCATTTTATCCAACCTAATCATACCTTTCAGTAAATTAGGTAAACTGGTAATATTGAAGTCTGTAAGATCATTCAAATTGCAACCCAAAATTAGCAAGAAAATTAGCACATGAGTTACCTTACCTATAAACATGAGTAATTGTTAAGTTAACAAAAATTAAGAGCTGATTAATTTCACGGATAAGGTAAAAAAGATTCAGATTACAAATAATATATGTTTGCTTCTTAAGACAATGGATACTGGAATTGACATCGATCCACCTCAATCCAAATATTGGTAATACCATGCGAAATACATAATTTAAGACCATTAAAAATATTAATGAGCTCAACCAACACCACCGAGCACTTCATCAATGGGGTGGAAAAGGCTATAACCATGCTACCTTGCGCATCCCTAATAATACCACCACACCCATAAGAGTTATTCTTCATCGCCCCATTAACATTTAATTTATAAATATTACGGGGAGGTTTAATCCATTGAACTAATTTATGTTCATCCAAAGTACTTCTATAGTGCAGAGATATACCAAAACTATGAGCCACAAAAAAAGTAATTTTTAAAATTTTTGGAAGTCAAAAGGTTGACAGAAAAAAGACTGCACACTTTATCTTTAATGTTCATAATAATGTTATGAGAGTCCATCTTACAATTTTTTAAAATAGAATTATTTCTAGCATGCCACAAAAACCATAAAATTAAAGAAGGAATAACATTTCTAATATGCCCTTTAGAGTTATAACCAGGAATTAAGCAAAGTGTTAATAGAAATATGAGCACTAAACTAGTTTAACTTGAAAATATCATCAAAGTAAGACCAAATTTTAATAACTATCATACCAGAAATAAAGACATGATGCATATTTTCTTCTTGAAAACATCATTGACACTTGGAAGTAATAATAAAACCTCTCTTTCTCATATTATCATCAGTAGGAATATAATTATGCATGATTATCCAAACAAAAACTGAAATAGTCTTAGAAATACTCTTATGCCAAATTATGGAGTAAATTTTTTAACACCAAGCTTCTCCCTGAACTCATGCCAAACATCTTTTAAGGAAAGCATACCATTGTAACTTAAATCATCAAAATCAATATTAATAGGCATATTCAAAATTCTAACAATAACAGTTTTAGGAATGCTATCAAACAATTTATTTTAATCCCACCTGTTATCAATAATAAAAGCATCTACTTTAGTAGCGGCTCTGGAGGAAGAATAAATAAATGACTCAATGGAAGACCATCAAGCCACTAATCTTGCCAAAAAAGAGGTTAGCTTTACCTAGACCCCATTTGACATGAGGTTCAACACTCTACTTGATATTACAATGCCATTTCCACACCTTCGAGTCACCATTATTATAATAACATGCACTACAGGAAAAATGCCTATTACCGGCAGTTCTAACCGGCGATTTATGGACCACCGGTGTTACCGGCGGTTTCGCCTGCGGTTTCACCACCGGCTTTTAACGACGGCCTAACCGATGGGTTTGTTACGTTAAGCCGCCGGTACTAGCGACGGTCCATAAACCGTCGGCAAACCTCCGGACGTCAATATCAACCGGTGGTTTAACGGTGGCCTGGACCGCCGTTGATAAGTCATTTTTTACCGACGGTCCGGACCACCGGAATACCGCCGGGAAATGCCCTAATACGAACAGACCCGGACCTCGCATTTCATTTCTATTCTTTCCTTCTCTCTCTCATTTCAGTCGCTGCCATCGCCTTCGCTCACGATCGACTTCCGTTTGTCGCCACCAACGTAGCATCTCCGACCGCCGACCCCACACCAACCGCCGACGCCGTATCTCCGAACTCCGACCGTCATCGATCTCACTCCGGATCTCACGCCGCCGGCAACCCTAGATTTAATTTCATGTGAGTTGAACAAAAATCAGTATTTTAAGGTAATTTTTATCGTTTTTCTTTGATTATTTGTCATCACTAGGCATTTGCAAGAGTTTTAAATATTTTGGATGATTTAGGTAGTAATTTAGACATATGAAAGAGGTAATGTTTTAATCATTTGAGTAAATCTAAATTTTTTTTTATTAAGTGTTATTTTAGTTTAGGGTAGATCTAATTTGTTGATTGTGACTTTGGGCCAAGATAGGAAGAGAGAGATTGAGGGAGAGAAAAGAGAGGGAGAGGGAGAGATAAAAGAGAGGGAGAGATAAAAGAGAGAGAGAGGGAGAGAGAGAGAACAAGAGAGATAGATAGATAGCAAGTGTTAGAGAGAGCGAGAGATCGAGAGTGAGAGAGAGAGAAAAGAGAGGGAGAGGGAGAGAGAAAAGAGAGGGAGAGTGAAAAGAGAGGGAGAGAGAGAGAGAACAAGAGAGAGAGAGAGAGAGAGAGAGAGAGAGCGATAGATAGATAGAAAGCAAGAGCGACTAGAAAGAGGGAGAGTAAGAGAGCGAAAGAGAGGGGGAGGGGTAGAGAGAGTGAGTGAGTGAAAAGGGAGAGATATGGAAAAGAAAGAGGGAGAGTGAAAAGAGAGAGAGAGAGAGAGAGGGGTAGAGAGAGAGTGAAACGAGAAGAGAGGGGTAGAGAGTGAGAGTGAAACGAGAATATATGTGAAAAGTAAATCCACTCATCCACCTAAACATCCTCATCTCTGCAACACTTAACTTAGTATTATGCTTATGATTTAATGGCCAACATTCGGCACCATAAAGCATTGCATGTCTCACCATCTTATAGAATTTTCCCTTAAGTTTGAGGGGGACTTTTCTATCGCACAACAAGCCCGATGCATTCCTCCATTTCAACCATCCAACTTGAATTATGCTGATAATATCCTCATCTATTTCACCATCACTCTGAACAATAGATCCAAGATATCTAAAATGTGTACTCTTATTAATGACTTGGTTGCCCAAAATCACAATCCCCTCACTAGGTCTTGCTACAAAAATTACACTCCATATATTTAGTTTTAGATACACTTAAGTGAAAACCTTTAGACTATAAGGTTGACCTCCATAATTCAAGTTTATCTTCAACTCCCCTCTCTAGTCTTTTCAACTAGAAGAATAGCATACACAAAGATACATCCTCTTGCAAATGTCTAGTTAGCAACAAATAGTATTATGCTTGTCATTTAATGCCCTTTGCTCTGGAGATCAATTTCATTGAAAATTAAACTATGAGTAAATCCACTCATCCACCTAAATTATAACATGTTTGCACATGCATGTATTCTAATAAATGTTTTCATAGCTATGTAGGGTGACGTTTGCTTCAACGTCCAAATGATTATCCAAGAAGAGAGATATTGGATGTATAACAGATTGTTGCCGCGTCGAAAAGGATTGACAGTTGAATTTAGTTTTAATGATTCTGATTAGTTTTGTAATTTAGAATTGTAGAATTTTAATATTTTGTAATATTTTGAATAGTACTTTTTGAATTCTAAGAAATGAAATTGTTATTTGCCAACTTGTATTTATTAACTGCTTTATTAACTGCTTTTTATAATTCATTAATTGCTTTATTAACTGCTTCTCGTAATTTATTACCTGCTTTATTAATTGTTTTCAATGCTTTAGTATTTGTTTTTTTTTTTAATATTGCAGATGGCTTCAGGCGACGATCCTCCTCGTAAATCATTTGCCTCAAAGTTTCGCCGGAAGAAGATTACTGCTAGCAGACCCACACAGGCTGAGGTAGGAGAAGGGCCTTTAGTTCCACCAGATCTACCTACACCACCATCGCCACCACCTGCTAGGAGCCAGCAGCATTCCCCAGAGCAGGGTCAGGGTCAGGGTCAGTCAGATCCACCTGCTGTTGTACCTCCATACTTCCCTGGCCACTTCCCTCCTCCCTCGATGAGTCCTCACTACCCCTCTCCAGATCAGACACATGCCTCTCCATTCTATCCATGTTACACTCCACCATCATCACAGGTAGCAGGTCCATCCACTGGTCCACGTCCTCCTTCCCCTACCCATATTACTACCCCTATCCGGTGCAGCATGAACATGGTGGATCATTAAGACCACCAGAGGTTGGCCCTAGCGATTATGCAGCTGCAACAGATAAGCGTCAATACATTGAGCCTGAGGGCGATAAGTAAGTTTAATTTAAGTTATTAAGTTGTTTTTATTTTGATATATTATATGTTATTGACAAAAAAAATCACTTGCAGCTTCAATCCTTCAAGGCCACCTATACATATGATCCAGGATATAATAAAGAATAAATATGATGCTCCTTACTTATCTTGGAAGAAGATCCCGAAGCCAGTTAGAGATATGTGATTTGGAGAATTTCAGGTATACTTTTTTTGGTTTGATTTCAAATATGTGATTTAATTTGTACTAATCTTTTTGTTATTGCCTAAATATTTACAGAAAGAATTTAGGTGGTTGCCTGAGCACAACACGAGGATCAGAATAAATTTTGAGAGGAGAGGAGCGACCCGTCTCAAGGACATGTTCACGGACATTAGAAAGTCCAGGCAGCATCCTAATTGGATTGGAGAGGGTGTTTGGGATGATTTGAGTAGTGCTTGGGCGACCCTGAGTTTGTAAAAATGAGAGAGTAGAATAAACAGAATAGAGCCTCTGACTGTGGAGGTTTAGGAAGCTCTCTTCATACTGGTGGATCGGTACCTCATATGGAACATAGGCGGCGACTGGTAAGAGTTTTAAATTAGTTTATTAAATATATTTATGTTATTATAACTATTTCTTAAATTTTCAGAAACTGTCCCTTGGTCGAGAGCCAACACCACTGGAGTTGCATACAAGAACTCGTCAACATCAAGCTAATCATCAGTTGGTTGATGAAAAGGCTAAGAAGGCTCATGTGAGTAATTTTTTTTGGAAATTTGGAATAAAAAGTTATTTTAATAAAACTAATTGTAATATCAAATTACTATTTATTTTATGGCTGTATTCTTGCAGGATGATTTTGTACGAGCTCGAGAAAGCCGCCATTCTATTGGCGAGGGATCATCTTCAGGATCAGCCCACACTTCTGAGTATCATACTTGGTCTGATGTTGTAGGTGGAAGACAGAAGGGGAGGATATATGGTTTGGGTTCACAGGGCTATGCGTATGAGGGCAGTTCATCCACCTCAGAATTTTATGATCCAAGTACTGGAGTTGAAGAAACTGTGAGTCAGAGGGTTGCAGCATTGACGAGAGAGATTGAAGAAATGAGAAAGGTTCAAAGTGAGATGCAAGCAGAGCTGCAATCCTACAGAGTTGAAAATCAGAGGAAGCAAGAAGAAGAGCAGCGACGAACATCTCAAGACAGCGAGGATATAGCTGAGGAGTAGAGCTTGTGACTTATGTTTATTTTGACTTTGTAAATTTTGGAAATTCTGAACTTGTGAACTTATGTTTTATTGTTGAACTTAGGAAATTCTGAACTTATGTTTTATGTAATGTTCAATATTGGTTATGCTTATGTATATTGTTGTGAATATAGCGGCGTGTTGCCCAAATTCTTGTTGATTGAATATAGCGGCGTGTTGCCCAAATCTGGTTATATATTGTTCTCTTTGTAGGTTTTAGAATCTAGGGTAAACCTCCCTCAAATAGAGGGGAGGCTGTCAATTTTTTTTTCAGGTGCTACAGGTTTCCGGCGGCTTACCAACGGTTTAGCCGTCGGAAACGACGATACCAGACGACTTTTCAACAGCTGCCGGAAAATTTATAAACTGCCGGTACAATGCTGGCGGTTACCCGACGGCCACCGGCGGGTGTCCGTTGAAAGCCTGGCGGTCTAGACAGCCGTTACTACCGATAGTCATGACCACCGGTAACCGACGCAACCCGGCGGTTAAGCATCCCCCCGCCGGCCGCTGAAACCGCCGGTACGCCGTCGTTGTAGGACCGCCGATAAGCCGTCAGTATTGTGACTGCCGGTACTTTCCTGTAGAATATCCGACGGCTGAAGCCGTCGGTATGCCGTCAGCTAATGGAGCCGCCGGTACAAACCGCCGGTAAATAGTTTCCTACGCCAATTTTTCCGGCGGTTTAGACCCCGCCGCAAAGCCGCCGGTAAATACCAAAACCACCGGTTTTTTTATCCAAACCGCCGGAAAAAACTGCCGGTTTAGGGTGATTTTCCTGTAGTGATGTAGTAGGATGCTTACCAGCATAATATTTCTAAGTCATGCACTTGGCCCATAGAGCAAGTTTGGAACAAAAATTAAATCACAGTTTATAAGAGAAAGCATAAGATAAATCCCACATATTCTTACAGCCCAATGCCCCTTCTTCAAGAACACAATAGTTGTTCTAAGAGGACCAAATAATTTTGGAATTCACAATCGAACCTTGCCAAAAATAACTTATTTATTAATTTCTCAATCCTATTACAAACAATACGGGTAGGTTGCAAAGTTTGAAAAATATACGCAGGTAAGGAGCAAAAAACACTTTTAATAAGAGTAAGTCTATCTCCATAGCTAAGAAAATTAGAATTTAAAAAAGAAAAGTCGTTTTCATACCCTTATAAAGAGGAACCCCAAGGTACTTAAGAGGCAAAGAGCCTTTTAAGAAACCAGTACTATTCTTAATGGAAAGCATCCGATCATGAGAAACCTTGTTAGAAAAAATAAAACACCTCTTATTTTTATTAATAGAAAGACCACTACAACTTTCGAATTTATTTAAAAAACTTATTATTTTCTTCACCCTGTTAAGAGGAGCATTCGAAAAAATGACAACATCATCAGCAAAACATAAATGAGAAACAGGAAACCCACCCAAAGTTTTATAAAAGTTGTTGGGATGATTCTCATAAAGATTGAAAATGCCTCTATATAAATATTCCATAGCAATAATAAAGAGAGCAAGAGAGATATGATCACCTTGTCTCAACCCATGAGATGACTTGAAGAAACCATTACTTTTATCATTAATAATAACATAGAAAAAGGAATTTTCAATAGATTGTTTAATAGGGTTAACAAAAATTGTATTAAAACCAAACAAACTCAAAACATGATAAAGAAAGCCCCAATTGATGTTATCATAGGCTTTAGTAATGTCCAATTTAAAAATAATGTTACCCCCAGGCACCCCAAACATCCAAATCATGCACAAGCTCTTGAGTTAATAAAATGTTATCCGAAATAGATCTACCTTGGATGAATCCAATTTGGTTCGAAGTAATAATTCTAAGATTAAAAGGAGAAAGGAGGTTCATAAGTAACTTGGAGATCAACTTACTAAAAAAGGTACATAGACTTATAGGTCTAAAATCATTCCAATTACAAGCTCCATTATTTTTTGGAATAAGCATAATGGAGGTGGAAGAGAAGAACTTAGGCATAGTATTACCAGCAAAGAAATTAGAAATATCATTAAAAATATTAATATTAAAAATGTGCCAAGTTTTTTGAAAAAAATTAGTGGTGTAGCGATCCCAACCTGCAACAGACTTAATATTCAAATAAAAAATCATCATCTTCACTTCCTCCAAAGTAGGAGAAGCAACAAGAGTCAAATTTTCATCCTGATTAATGATGTGAGGAATAATGCTAGGCTTGTCAATAAGAGCATGAATGAAATTTTTGTTAAACAAACCTTTAAAGAACTTCACACCAGAAAAAGCAATTTCCTAAACATATATAGTGGAAGATCCATCAATAAAGTTAATTTTATGAATCTAATTTCTAGTTATATTCCTCTTAACTAAAGCATGGAAGTACTTAGTGTTATTGTCCCCATCAATAAGATGCTTCAAAGCTGCTTTATATTTCCAGAAAGCTTCTTCCTGGGCTTATAAATTCAAAAAAGAGTTTTTGGCTTGTTGCAATTGAGTAAAATTAACATATGAAGGGGAATGTTGACTGATATGCTCCAAGGAGTTAACTTTCTTCTACGCATAAATGATATTAGTAAAAACATTTTTGAAAACAATCATATTCCACCAATTGATTTTATGTTTTAACATTTTCAACTTAAGCCAAAGTTTATTCATGCCAAAAATGGAGTTTTCCCGATGAAGAGGAGCTTACTTGTTCTCTTTGACAACATCAATAAATGAAGAATCAAGAATCCACATGTTCTAAAAACAAAATATTAAAGCAAATGTAGGTAAATTCAAATGTAAAGAAACAAGTAGAGTGGTCTGATAAGGTTCTACTAAGGTGTTTCAACATGCGCCGAGGAGAAGGAATTTATCCAACTATCATTAAAAAGCACGCGATTTAACCTTTTCCAGAGATTAGCATGATTCCAAGTAAAATTACTACCACTATAACCAATATCAATGAGATTATAATTCAGAATCATAGATTGGTAGAGAGGACTAGAGTCCCCAAGTCTTTCAGTAGGGGTAGAAATAGTATTAAAATCCCTACCCACCAACCAGGGAGAATTAATGGTGACATGAAATGGACTATGTTGGCCCCACAAAATCCTTCTAGTAATATGAGACGATGAGACATAGACAAAAGAAGCAAAATAGTTATAATGCTAAATTTTAATACTATAATAAATCACTTGGGTAAAATCACCCACAATATTAATCACCATAAGATCCTTCAAAAAAATGCAAATTTTGTTTGAAACATTTGCCACACCATGATTAAAGCCCAAGTACCTAGCAGTATTATACAACTTATTATGAGAAATAAAATGTTCAATCAAAATAAGCAAAAAAATATTATGGATACAGCATAAATTTTTAAGTCTAATTCTAGTAGGAGGATAACCAATGCCCCTAACGTTCTAAATAATATACTTAAACATTAGAATATAAATGAGAAGTTTGTGATCTTGTGGTTCTAGCTGATTGTAACATAATGCTTTTGTTTTTCTTATTCTTCCTCGAATGAACTAGAGAAAATTCACATACCTCATCACTCCCATCTTTATTACCATTTTCTGAAAGGTCATGGCTATTAGGAGATTCAACATTATAAGACAAAGTATGGGAATACTTATTACCCTTTTCCAATGACTACCTTGATTCATCAAGCAATTCCCATTTTCACCTTGAACAAATTCACCTTCTTCCAAGTTTTGCTCCCTAGTGTCCTGCACATTATTTATATTATTAGAAATAACATGGGGACAAATATCATCATTATTAACAACATGAAAAATTTCAGAAGACTTCGAGACAAGGAGTTTTCAGATGAGTTGAAGTGTTGTTTTGCTCAACAACCATACCATCCATTTGTTCCACAATGTTGTTATCCACCCTTTGGCTCTCCATATTATCGATACCAATATAGCCAAGGTTGTGAGATTCAATGAGAATAGTTAGGGATTCCTCAACTTCATCTCCCTCAAAACCAACCTCCCTTGGCTACATAGAGTCATGCATTTTATTCCCAACAATGTTTGAAGCCTTAGAGATGTTATATAGTAGTAATTTATGCTCCTAAAGACCTTCTTGCACTGGGTTAGTCAAACATTTCATTTCTGATTCTTTTTTTGTATCTTTAATTTTGCATAAATGAAGATGTAAACTGAAACATTCAGCATTACAGTGTCCGTGCATTTTATAGTAAGTACAAAATAATAAAAAAAATTCTCAAAATCAACTTTTTGTTGGCAACCATTAAGCTCCGAACCCATATGTCCTTGGGATGTTTCTTAGAAATGTCCATTTCAACCAAAACTCTTGTTATATATGGATGTATGACGGACACAGTCGCTTGATCCATTTGTAACAGTCTACAAAAAAATGGAAGCTAAAGCAAATAAAATCTAGTGGTTAAGGAAATGAAGCCTAATATTAGGAAATGAAATCCAAACTAGATCTATCAGAGATTCCTCATGCACATCACATTTGATTGCCTTTATTATAGTATGTTCTTCTAGAAAAAAATTGGCTATAATCTAAACCATTTGAAAGTTTAATCGCAACATAGCATTAATCTATCAAACCCACAGTAAATGATCCAAAAAAGTTTGAGATTCAGAATGAACTTTTAGATAACATCTAGATTAGGCCTATACAAAACAAACATACCCACGAGAGTAAAAGCGAAGGGCACAACAAGATGGAAAATAACCTTGTCATCAAACATCAAAGCCAGGAACCCCTTGAAAGAAGTATGAATAAAATCCACCTTATAAGTAGACGAAGAACAACCAATAAGAACATCCTTAAAAGAACGGGAGTGACCATCCGCATTCAAGGCTAGCCCAGGGTACAATGATCACTACAAGAAATTCAGGTATTACCGACGGTCATTACCGACAGTACTATAGACGTCGGTATTACCGGCAGTTAAACTAGCGGTCTAGCCGCCGGTATTAACCGGCGGTTTTTAATAAACTGCTGCAAGAATTAGCGGCGATATAGTAATTGGTGTCTAGGGCGCCGATTTTATTTTTTGTTGATGCCTTTACTTGTGGCATTGGCCTCCGGTTTTAAGTGATTTTTTTTGGTGGTCTAAACCACTGGAAACCCGCCAGAAATGGCTCTAAATTTAGCCATCCCGAGCCTTCCTCTTCACTTCTTCACATTTCTCTTGCTACAGATGCTCGTCCCCAGTCTCCTCCAGCCTCTCACGATCGATCGTGCCTTCGAGTGAATGTGCAGGAATCTAGCCACTGATAACCTCCCTTGGCCGACGATCTTACCCCCACTCCGGCAACCGAGCACGCCCATAATCTACCCACGAAAGCTGTCTGAACTGAATTTAGGTTTGCTTTTTTTTTTTTCCTCAAATTTGCAATTGGTGGTTTGAACAAGTATTTTCCTATTTTGCTTGGATTAAATCAAGGATCAACATTATGTCCATATCTTTTTGTTGTAGTCATGGATGTTCTCACAAGACATTTGCAAGAGGATGTACCTTCGTGTTTGGTTTTTTCTCATGATATTCTTATTGTTGATAAGAGTAGAGAGGGAGTTCAAGGTAAACGTGAATTATGGAGGTCAACCTAGCTTAGAGGATGTACCTTTGTATTTACTTTTTACTCATGATTTCACAACTTGTTGATAAGAGTAGAGAGGGAGCTCAAAGTAAACTTGAATTATGGATATCAACCTAGCTTAGAGGATGTACCTTTGTGTTTACTTTTTGCTCAAGATTTCACAACTTGTTGATAAGACTAGAGAGGGAGTTCAAGGTAAAATTGAATTATGGAGGTCAACCTAGCTTAAAGGATGTACCTTGGTGTTTGCTTTTTGCTCATGATATTCTTCTTGTTGATAAGACTAGAGAGGGAGTTTAAGGTAAACTTGAATTATGGAGGTCAACCTTGCTTAGAGTATATACCTGTGTGTTTGCTTTTTGCTCATGATATTCTTCTTGTTGATAAGACTAGGGAGGCAGTTCAGGGTAAACTTTAATTATGGATGTCAACCTAGCTTAGAGCCTATACATTAGTGTTTGCTTTTCCTTAGAGGATGTATTCAACTCCCATTTTGGAATTATGTAAATATTCATGCTACTTTCAAGCCAAAGTGACTATACAAAGTGACAAGTAATCCTAGCATCTAGGGCTATTCATAAACTTATAACTTTTCCTTTTTCTCATTTGCATGTATTTATTTTTAAGACATAGATCACGACAAGAATGATTTTTGATGTATAAGTGTATGTACACATTGAAGTTGAACATTAATAGTTGTTTTGCAAGTGCTTGAGTATAAACTTAATCAACTTAGAAACATTAAGTCATTATGAGATCTATCATATATCTATCAAGGTTTATGTTGCGGATCCCATAAATGACATTGTCGATTAATTTTGTGTACAACACGTTGCAAAATGAATACCCTAAACATTTACATGCCTAAGATTTGCAAAATCATAAAACATGTTTATAAAATTTCTAAGTGCTTGTGAAGCAAGGGTGGAAGTATTTTATGACTTTTAAGGGCTCATAGATATACTCCCACTATACATTGGAATTTGTTAAACATGTTTAGTAGAGTTTACAAGTTAATTGGCCACACACAATAACAAATGACTCGGATATTTGTCGACATTTTAAAATGACAAGCCTATGCATGCATGCATTTCTAGGATTCCCTTAGACCATGTCAAAATTTATCTCTGGGGTTTTTATAGATGTTTATCAATGATGATTTCACCTATACACTTCTAAGATGTTCAAATCATATCAAATTTGATTTTAAATTTTCCTAAGAGTTATAGGAATGAATTTCCCCTCTCCATGATGAGTCTAAAACACTCAAATCAAAATAGGGAATCCCCTTTCAAATGCTCTTTCCTCTCATGTGTGATGTTTTGGAGTTTTGTCAAGACTCCAAACACTTCTTTTCTATAAGATGGTGGTGAGACTTACAATGCTTTATGGTGTCAAATGTTGGCCATTAAAAGAGAAGCATAATACTGAGCTAAGTGTTGCAGATATAAGGATGCTCAGGTGGATGAGTGGCTTTACCCATAGAGATAGGATAAGAGTCATTAGCCGAGTTTTCCATTTTGTCACATAAATTATTTATCTTGTATTTATTGGATGGTTGGTGAATGCATTCCAATTTAAATAAAATACACTTGTTCAAAAGTAAAGCACGTATACTTATTCTGGCTGCATATCTTCTAATAATTGATTTCACAACTATATAGGGAAATATTTGTTTTAACATCCAAATGACTATCCTAGAAGAGAGATATTGGATGTATAACAGATTATTATCGAGTTTAAGAGGATTAATAAATGAATTTATATAGGGAGTTGAGACTTTTATTCAAGTTGCATTTTAACTATCTTCCTTTAAGTTTGATGGAATGTTTAGATGTCTATGTTTGAAACACGAAAATCAAGCATTCCTAAGGCCTGATGATGTGAAGGTTAATTTATATCATAGGGATTTGTTCCAGACTACTAGATTTGAACCTCACATGGCGAGTACAAACCACACAGAGATACTCATGCTGGTCCATCCACAGCTTTTGAAATATTTTATGTAGATCAAATGACTAGACCGTATGAAGAACTTATTTTTATTGTAGTAGTTCTTAATTTAAGGGCAAGTATGTAAGTGCCACCAAATATTAAAACCAAAAAATTCTTTGAGTTACTACATGTAACTTAAAAACTAATTTGGGATGGTTGCAAAATATATTTAGAATTATCAATTACAATGAGGATGCTAAGTATCAAAATTGAATATAATATTCCTCGTGATTATTTTAATGACATCATTAGTCTTCTCAAGAAAACTAATCCAACATACAATTAAATTCCCTCAGATTTTTACCAAACGAAGAAATTGGTATCCAAGTTGGGTCTCACTATTTAAAAAATTAATTATTACATTAATGGATGTATGTTATACTATAAAAATGATGCAACAGAAGTTTATTATCGCACCTGCAATGCGCCTTGGTTTAAGCCAAACTTGAGAAAATAACGTCATCAAAAGAAAGATATTCTTCCATATTTCCATTTATTTTATTTATCGATCATTCCATGACTTCATCGGCTCTATGCATCAATGAGTTCAGCAAGTCATATGAGATGGCATGAGGAGAAATTAGCAAATAGTGGTGTTCTTTCTCATCCATCAGATGCTGAAGCATGAAAATATTTTGATCGAGTACATGCTTCATTTGCTACTAAACCACACAACATAAGATTAGAATTATGTGCTGCTGGTTTTGTCCCATATAGTCAACCAGCTTCATCATACTCTTATTGGCTAGTTATACTAACACCATACAACCTTCCACTAGAGATGTGTATGACTACCCCGTACATATTCTTAACACTTATAATACCTGGACCACATAATCCAAAAGAAAAAAAATGATTTTTTTTTGCTACCATTAATTGATGATCCCAAATTATTATGGAAAGGAGTCCTCATAAATGATACCTTGACAAAATAAAATTTTATCCTTCGAGCTGCATTGCTTTGGACCATTGACAATTTTTTATCTTATGGTATGTTGTCTGGATGGAGCACAACAGGAAAATTAGCTTGCCTTTACTGCATGGAGATTAGTAAAACTTTCACGTTAAAATATGGAGAAAAAAATACTTGGTTTGATTGTCATCGTATGTTTCTACTTACTGATCATCCATTTAGGAGGAATAAGGAAGCATTCGTTAAAAATTTCGTTGAGATGTCACTTCATCCTCATAGATTAAGCGATGATGATATACTACAAAGACTTTCTGACATTTCATCAATTATTGATTTTCTAATATTATCAGAGTCTAAATTTCGTGGATATGTTGTTCAAAATAATTGGATTATTAAAAGTATTTTATGGATATTACCATATTTGAGAATAAATTTGATAAGTCATAATTTGAATGTTATGCTCAATAGGAAGAACTTCCTAGACAACATTTTTAATATAATTATAGATGTTAAAGGTAAGAGCAATGATAATGTTAAAGCTAGGATGGACATTAAAGAGTACTACCAGCAAAAAAATCTAAAATTAGTAACAATCACCAATGGCAAAATAATGAAGCCCAAAGCACCTTACTCTTTCACGTTAGAGCAAAAAAGATCAATATGTTAGTGGTTTAAAGGTTTAAAAATGTCTGATAGCTATGGATCAAACTTAAGCCGATGTGTTGACCATAAATCTACTAGGATATTTGGACTAAAAAGTCATAATTATCACATAATTATGGAGGTTCTCCTTCCAATCATTATATAATATGTTACCATATTATATATCAAATCCGTTGATTCAGCTTAGCATTTTCTTGAAAGATATGTGTTCATCTAAACTAAGCGAAGATGCTTTACGGATGAGCGAGGAGAATATACCAATACTTCTCTACAAGTTAGAAAAAATTTTTCACCTAGAATTTTTTAATTTTATGAAACATCTTCCAGTCTATTTACCTTACGAAGCTAGAGTTGGTGGACTTGTACAATATCATTGGATGTACCCATTCGAGAGGTAAAATATATTTTTATTAAGTTATTTTAAATATTTTTTGAACAAATTGAAATAATATGTTTACTAGCTTGATAATTGTAATTATTTAATAGATATTTGAATAAGTTGAAAAAATATGTTAAGAATAAAACATGATCAGAAGGATTGATATGTGAAGCATATTTGTCTCAAGAAATCACTCGCTTCTACTCCTACTACTTCGAGTTCCATATAAGAAGTACAAGAATAAGAAAGTTTGTTAGGGATGTTAAGCCCTATAGAACTGGCCCAAGACTAACCAAGAGGGAGGGGGGGGGGGGTGGATTGGTATTTTAAAAACTTTAAACAAAGCTTAATAAAACAAACCAAAACACCACAAAATAAAGCGAAAATTTAAGTGCAGAAGCAGTAAAAATAAGAACACAAAAATCTATAGTGGTTCGGTCAACTCGACCTATGTCCACTCCTTGGAGGCGTCCTCCGAGTATTGCACTACCAACGTGACTCTCCTTTAGCCCCCACAGCTAGGCAGAGAAGCCCTTACAAAGACCTCTTTTTGCCACACCCGGCAAGGCAGAGAACCTTCCTCCTTTTGCTTCCTCCTGAACCAGGCAGAGAACCTCGATCACTTGCTGAAACTTACCACTCCCAACCCTTCCAAGGACGAGAGACTCTAGGAAAGAAGAAGTGGAATAATGCTTGGAGCAACCCTTGTGAATTCCCTCACAAGCTCCCCCTCACAAGATCCTCTCTCTCTCTCCTTTAGATTTTCTCAGGTCAAGACAGCAGCCAAGGATGTTCAAAAATATTGAACAAGAGATCTTAAATAGAAGAGCTTCAAAGGAGCTCATTAATTGCAAGTTGCCGACTATATCGTCCAGGACAATATTAAAATTGTCCTGGCCGAGCAGTACAAAACTCAGAAGATCGGCCAGAGCATCGCTCTGAAGATGATTTGGACGATTAAAAATTGGCTTGATCGTCCAGGCCGATATCACGATCATCCCGACCGATCAGTTCAAATTAGAGGAAAATTGTCCTGAGCATCGCTCTGAATTCAAGCAGGCCGATCCCGATCGTCCAGAAGTAACTAAGGGATTTTGAATAGATCGTCCTGGCCGATCCTGAGATTGTCCAGGACGATGTGATCGTATCAATCATCCTTAATTATTCCCATGATTATCTGATCAATTAAGACATAATTGTGAATATCATCCAAGCCGATCCAAGATCGTCCTGGCCGATTACCAAAAAATATAAAATACCTTAATTGGTTATGGCGGCATTTTTTTTCTATTTTGAGCATATCCTCCTGGCCGATAAAAGTATCATCTTGGACGACTTGCTAATAACGGCTGCCTTAATTAAGAACCCCTAATTAGATTTTATGTTTTAAGCCCCATCGACCGGGACGATGTAAATATCGTCCTGGCCGATATGAGTAAAAATAAAAATTCTATGTCTCTCAAGTGTGTGTGTGTGTGTAGGGTTACTTTGCATCAGTCACACCAAAGATTACAATTGACTCAAGAAGGAAAAAAATAAAATTACAGACTGACTCAACCCTAATATACCCATTCTTGAGCTAGCTTCATTTTTCCATCCGATCTTTGATTCCTGAAAAGTCAGTAGTAAAAGGCAGTCCAAGACAAGTAAGAGTGTTTTCCAATCATTAAAACATAGTTCATGGACCTGAATTTGCAACAATCTCCCCTTTTTTGATGATGGAAAAACACTACGACAAGTATTTTAAAAATAGTAGTGTAGCATACGGAATCGAAAGTGCTAGAAAACAACCTAAAACTACTCCTCCTTTTGACATCTAAAAAATGAGGGAATTAAGAATTAAAGCAAACCACAAGATTTTTTTTTTCAAGGCATGAAGATGATGTAGTATTCCATGTGATTGATTCTAAAAACTTGTGAGTTAATGAGTTAACAACATCAACAATCAAAAGAACGGTAGAATATCCGATCATGATTACTTTTAGCTCGGACTTTCTCTTAGGGTAGAATCGTCTTTTGAAATCAATGACCTAACTCAAAAAATCAATTGGATATGAGAAAAAAGAATACATTCATTACTTGGTTTAAGAAAAGATATCTTATAAAATAATGAACCAAAGTAAATTTGTCACAATCGCAATACAATCAAAATCAAGTCTTTGATACATTAAAACTTCTAAGTTTTAAAAGATTTGAAAAGAGAGAATAGCTTGCTTTTTAGTGGGCTCATTTTATGCCTCTTGTCACTTTGATTGGCTCTTTGAGCATCTTTTAATTTTTGATACACTTTTGTGTATATACTTTTCAATTTGTCGTCATTGGCCTCTTTCCTTTTTTTTTGCAAGCTAAATTCTCTTTTTTGATCTCTTAAAAAGGAATTCTTAGTTGTGAGAATATCTTCTATATATTAGAGAATAGGAGCTCTCTCTCTAAAATAAGGAAGAACTATCCACAAAACAGAATCAATAACCAATGACAAGAGTAACGAAAAATTTTGATGTGACAAAAAGACTTTAAGTATTATAAATACAAGATAGATTTGCTTAAGCAAGTTTAGAAAGGATCTTAATTTCATACACAACCTTTATTTTGAAATAGATTTTTGATTAGAAAAGAAAACTATGCCACTAAAATAGGTTAGAGCAAGAGACACAATCAATGAAATATTTTTACCATCCCATAGATTAAGAGATGTAAAATATTGACTACAAATTCTCAAAAGCAAGGACAATGCATACGATATCACTTCAGCGATGATTTTGAAGGCTAAAATTAAGAAAGAAAAGTAACAAAAGAAAGTAAACCAAATCAAAAACTAAAAAAAAATAGAAAACAAGGAGCAAAAAGGAAAAGTAACTAAAAGAAAAAGAATAAAACAAAATAAAGTAAATAGAAAATCAAGTTTATGCAGTTATGTCAATCACGTTCAATCTGGTCCTTAAAGAGCTGAAGGTGTCGAAGGCCAGTGGTTTAGTAAAGATGTCAGCCAGTTGATTTTCAGTTGTCACATGGTGTAACTCAATGTCTCCCTTAGTCACATGGTCTCTAATGAAATGATGCCTAATGTCAATGTGCTTAGTCCTTGAATGTTGGATAGGATTCTTAGAGATGCATATGCCACTAGTGTTGTCACAAAAGATTGAGATGGTGCCTACATGTAATCCTAAATCCAATACCTATTATTTCTACCAAAGGACTTGGGCCACACAACTTCCAAGAGCAATGTATTCAGCTTCAGCAGTGGAAAGTGCAACAGAATTTTGCTTCCTACTAGACCATGAGACCAAAGATTGTCCTATGAATTGACAAGTTCCTGAAGTACTTTTTCTATCCACCTTGCATCCTGTAAAATCAGAGTCAGAAAAACCAATAATCTCAGAAGAAGTGTTGTGTCTAGGATACCAAATCCCTAAGCTTTGGGTTCCCAAAAGATATCTAAAAATTCTCTTAACAACAGTTAGGTGGGATTCTTTAGGGTCGGCTTGAAATCTAGCACAAAGGAAAATACTAAACATTATGTCGGGTCGGCTAGCGGTCAAGTAGAGCAAAGATCCAATCATGCCTCTGTACTTCTTCTGATCAACAGACTTACCACTTGGGTCATTCTCCAATGGAACACTAGAAGTCATAGGAGTATTAATTGGCTTAGATTTATCCATCTCATACTTTTTCAAAATATCCTTTATGTATTTTGTTTGATTAAGAAAGGTTTCATCATCCAATTGTTTTATGCTAAACCCCAAAAAGTAGGACAACTCTCCCATCATACTCATCTCAAACTCTCTACTCATCGTCTTAGATAACTCATCAACAATCATAAAACCATATACTTTCACTCCCAAGCTGGCAGTGCTAATGGGTCCAAACAAATCCATATGAAGGACTTCTAAAGGTCTAGAGGTGCTAATGTCCTTAATGGGGTGGAAGGTGGAGTGGACTTGTTTTCCTAGTTGGCAGGCATCACAAAGGTGATCTTTTGAAAACTTGAGTTTGGGGACACCTCTAACTAGATCTTTTTGGGTCACTTTCCTAAGGATTTTCATACTTGCATGACATAGTCTCCAATGCCACAACCATGAATCATCAACCACTATTTTTAAGCAAAAAGAAGCAGCACATTCAATGTTATTTAAATCCAGCATGTAGACGTTGTTGATCCTTTTTCCCTGCAAAATAGTGTTGTTACTTAAACTTATAATGCATGAATTTGCAAAGAATTGCACGATGAAGCCCTTGTCACAAAGTTGACTAATGCTCAGCAGGTTGTGCTTCAATCCATCTACAAGAAAAGCATTTTCGATCATAAGGTTCTTGGAATTACCAATTATACCTGAGCCTACCACCTTCTTGGTGGTGTTGTCTCGAAGAGTAACCTTGCCTCCAGTCCTGGACTCTAGCAAAACAAACTGATTGGCATCACCAGTCATATGTCGAGAGCATCCACTGTCCAGGTACCACATACTCTCACGAGACCTTTTGTGAGAGCCCACCTACAAAATTATCAAATGTCAGATATAGGAACCCAAACAGGTTTGGGTCCCTTGTTATGAAAAATATAATGTAATGCATGTGTGGTATGCTATGGATTATGCAACTTAGGTCTCCACACCCAATGTGTATTATGATGAACTATGCAAGTGTGTGAGATGTGTTCTAGCATGCCACAGGAAAAACATCTAACTCCAGGAAAAGGGTTTCTTAAGTAGTTTGAGTTATAATGCCTCTTCCTAGGTTTTGGCTTTTGATCAAAAGTATGTGTCATCCTAGTTTTCTTACATGTATCTAATTCATTTTGAATCTTCAAATTTGTGCTTTTTAAGACCTCATTCTCTATCCTCAAATTTTTTTCCATCTCCTTAGACTTTTTAAAATCAGATTCAAGTGAGGTGTATGTGACTTTTAGTGACTCATGCTCTTCAATTAATTCACAATGTTTTTTGTTCAATTCATCAAATTCATCAAGTAGAGCCATATAATTTGAATCAATTGTAGAATGATCTTTAGTCATAATTGCATGCTCTTTTAGTAACTCCTAAAATTTTAATTTTAAGCTAGTATGAGTCTTTTTAAGTTTCATATATGATGCATGAATTTTTTCAGAAACTTCAATAAGTTGATCGTAGGAAAGTTCACATACCTTTTTTTGATCAAGATTATCGTCTGCCATCAAGCATAATTTGTTTGTCTCATCTTTTGGTTCCGTCTCCAATGAATCTGATATAGAATCCGCCCAAAATGCTTTTTGAAGTTTCTTATTTCCTTCCTAAACTTGGGTTTCTCCTCACCCTTTCCTTTGCTTGAGTGATCTTGAAGTGTAAGACAATCAGCTTTCACATGTCTGGGTTTCCTACACTCATAATAGACAACATCAGAATATCCCTTTGAATATTTACTATCCTTACCTTTTCTCCAATGATGCTTTTGCTTCTTCCTTAGAAAGCTTTTGAATTGCCTTGTGATTAAGGAAAATTCATCACTTTTAGACCCAGAAGATTCAGAATCCGATTTGTGCGCCTTTAGTGCCACCGTTTTCTCCTTCTTCTTCTCACCTGCATCAAGATTTCTTTTATTCACTCCTTGCTCGTAAGCAATGAGTGAGCCAAGTAAGTTGTCAATCAAATAGGTGTTTAAATCCTTAGATTTAGTAATACCAGTGATTTTAGCATCAAAAGATGAAGGCAAGCATCTTAAAATCTTGTTTACCTTTTCAAAATTTGAAAGTTCTCTTCCTAATACATGCAATAAAGTAACAATTTGAGTGAACCGTGTATACATGTCAGAAATAGATTCAGAAGGTTTCATACAAAAAAGTTCGTAGTCATGCAAGAGAATGTTCAATCGGGATTGTTTTACTTCATTGGTTCCTTCATAAGTAATGCATAACATATCCCAAATTTCCTTACCAGTTGAGCAAGTGGAAACACGCATGTAATTCTCAGATTTCAAAGCACAGAAAAAATAGTTCAAATATTTGGCATTCAATTGAGCTAAATCTCTTTCATCGAAAGTACATTCAGTAAAAGCAACTTCCGTTTTAATTCCGTTAATTTCACGAGAAGGTGGAGAATATCCTTTTTTAATGAGCATCCACATGCGATAATCAGTAGATTGTAAAAACGTTGCCATACGGGTTTTCCAAAAATCAAAAGGTAGGTTATCAAACAAGGGAGGTCGTGTAATCGAATACCCTTCAGTAGTGTTACGATTTCCAAAGTTAGCCATTGATCTAATTTAAAAAGTTTTCAAACTTTGTCTTTATGAATCCCGCTTTAATACCACTTGAAAGTTTGTTAGAGATGTTAAGGCCTATATAACTTGCCTAAGACTAACCAAGCGCGGGGGGGGGGTGAATTGGCATTTTAAAAACTTTAAACAAAGCTCAACAAAATAAACCAAAACACCACAAAACAATGTGAAAATTTAAGTGCGAAAGCAGTAAAAACAAGAACACAAAAATTTATAGTGGATATGCTCAGAAAGAAGAGCTTCAAAGGAGCTCATTAATTGCAAGTTACCGACTATATCGTCCAGGACGATATTAAAATCGTCCTAGCCTATCAGTACAAAACTCAAAAGATTGACCAGAGCATCGCTTTGAAGATGATATGGACGATTGAAAATTGGCTTGATCGTCCGGGCTGATATCATGACCGTTCCGGCTGATCAATTCAAATTAGAGGAAAATCGTCCTGAGCATCGCCCTGAATTCAAGCAGGCCGATCCCGATCGTCCAGAAGTAACTAAGGGATTTTGAATGGATCGTCCTGGCCGATCCTGAGATCGTCCAGGATGATGAGATTGTATCAATCATCCTTAAATATTCTAATGATTGTCTGATCAATTAAGGCATAATTGTGAATATCGTCCAAGCTGATCCAAGATCATCTTGGCCGATTACCAAAAAATACATAATACCTTAATTAGTTCTGGTGGTGTTTTCTTTCTGTTTTGACCATATCATCCTGGCCGATAAAAGTATCATCCTGGATGATTTGCTAATGACAGCTGCCTTAATTAAGAACCCCTAATTAGATTTTCTGTTTTAAGCCCGGTCATCCGGGACTATGTAAATATCGTCCTGGCCGATATGAGTAAAAATAAAAATTCTAAGTCTCTCAAGTGTGTGTGTGTAGGGTTACTTTGCATCAGTCACACCAAAGATTACAATTGACTCAAGAAGGGAAAAAATAAAATTACAGACTGACTCAACCCTAATCTACCCATTCTTGAGCTAGCTTTGTTTTTCCATCCGATCTTTGATTCCTGAAAAGTCAGTAGTAAAAGGCAGTCCAAGACAAGTAAGAGTGTTTTCCAATCATCAAAACATAGTTCATGGACCTAAATTTGCAACAGAATAAAGATTGGTCGTAACATGAGCTTTGATGTATAAGAACAATCACAAGATGTACTATCAGTCTTTAGAAGTCATGTAAAGCTTAGTGACAAATGTGTTGAAAGATTTATCAGTGATTTAGAAATTAAAATAGCGACTTTATATGTGTTACTGAACTGTGAATAAGTTCAACCAATCTTAGAGTAAGTTCTTCCATAATATGTAGAATGAGTAATGTTTATTTGAAATACTAAAGTATTTTTTGGATGATTTGTCACCAGGTATTTTGTAAGCAATTTGTCTCTAACAGATACTACGAATATTGAGCAAGTTATTGCAAATGAATTCTTAATTTTATTTAAATCTTATATGAGTCCTTAAATTTTAAAATTTTTATTTAATTTACTTCTTATTTAATACTAAAAATCCTAACATTTAAAAATTTTCTTAGGTTCATAAAATTGATAACAAGTGTTTCGATAAAGGTTTGCAAGCACTAGCATGGGGCCCAACGGAAAAAGTAAAGACCTGATCAATATATATATAGTGAATGGGTTTAGATTTCAATCTAATTAGTGGAGCGAAGGAAGAAAAACTAAAAATTATGGAGTATGTGTTAGAGGGAATACTCATGAAAAAAATGAGTGTGATTATTATGGTATTCTGAATGAGATTCTTGACCTCGAGTACCCAGGCAAAGATGATAACTTTATATGTTTGTTTAATTATCAATGGTATAACCCAATATAGAGTAAATGCACAAGGGTTCATCCTTCGTATGGTTTAGTAGACGTAAAATATAGTAGAATATACGAAAAGTTTGATTAATCTGTATTAGCAAGCCAAGATGTTCAAGTTTATTTCAATAAATATCCCAGTAGTCGTAGGGATAAATAAGATTAACTATCATAAAAATAAAAGCACAGGGGATAATTTATCAACAATACGTTATAGCAACTGCATATCAAGAGGATGAGATATCAAATTTTATGTCTGTTGAAATTGAGGAGATGTCAACTACAACCCATAATATTGAAATATAGTTAGAAGATGTGAATAGTTCAATTAGCTAATCAAGTGAGAATGAGGATAAAAGTGAAGATACCTGGAGAGCAATGAAAATATTTTTAATTCTAAGTAGTTTTCATAATTTAAGTGACTAAATTTTTTGTAATGTACTTATTGTATTATATTTTTTTAAAAATCAAGTTAGTAAACATATCATTCTCTTGCTAAATGTCTCTTATTAAATCTATTTTGAATGTTAATCATTATTGTGTATTATGTAATTTTTTATATTTGTTATAACTAATTTATCTACATTTTATTTTTATTTTTTACTTATGCAAATCTTTGGAATACTTACAATTTAATTTTTTATATATTACAATGATTTACTAATTACTTCTTTTAATGTAGATGGCTTTAGGTGACAATACTCCTCATAGATCCTTCACCATAAAGTTTTCTGAAAAAAAAGTTGAGTGTTGGACCTAGCAGACCTAGACAACCTAATGAAAGAGAGGGGCAGAGATTAGTTCCATCTGTTATACCATCACCACCACCACTATGGAGTCAACAGTAGTCCCCTAGTGAGTAGGGCCAGGGCCAGTCAGATCCACCTGTTATTGATGTACCACCACCCTTTCCTGGGTACTTCCCTCCTATGTCAAGGAGTCCTCAATTTCCCTCTCCAGATCATGTACATACAGTTTCATTCTATCAATATTACCCCCCACCAGTATTACAAATTGGTCCATCCACCATCCCTTACCCTCTTTACCCCCACCCATATTATTACCCATATCCGGTGCAGCCAGAACATGATGAACCATCTACACCAATAGAGGTTGATGCTAGGGATCCTATAGCTGCAGAAGATAAGCATCTATACATTGAGCCTGAGGGTGATATGTAAGTTCAATTTATTTTGTTTAGTTTATTGTAATTTGATATATTATATGTTATTGATAAAAAATTTAACCTGCAGCTTCAATCCCTCAAGGCCACCTACCCACAAAATTTGAGACATCATAAAGAGCAAATATGATGCTCCTTACTTATCATGGAAGAAGATCCCAAAGGAAATTAAGGATATATAATTTAGAGAATTTCAGGTATATTTATTTGGCGTGAATTAAAATATTTTATTTAATTTGTATTAATATTATTTATTATGTCTTTTTTCTTATAGAAATATTTTAGGTGGTTGCCTGAGCATAACATCAAGATCGGAACAAATTTTGAGAGGAGAGGATCGACCCATCTTAGGGACATGTTCACATATATTAGAAAGTCCGGGTAACTTCCATTATGGATTGGAGAGGGTATATGGGCATATTTAAATAGAGCTTGGGCGAGCCCTGAGTTCACAAAAATAAGAGAGTATAATAAGTAGAACAAACCATCTGATTATGGGGGTTTAGAAAGCTCCTTTCATACTGGTCGATGTGTTCATCATACTCAACATAGAGGATAACTAATAAAAGCTTTCAATTAGTTTAATAAATATGAATTTATTATTTTAACTATATATTATATTTTTAGAAAGAGTTTTTTAGCCGGGAGTCGACACCACTGGAGTTGCATACGAGGACTCGCCAACATCAAGCTGGCCATCAGTGGGTTGATGGAAAGGCTAAAAATGTTCATGTGAGTATAATTTTTGGAGTTAGAGAATGTAAATTTAATATAAAAAATCTCATTCTAATATAAATTTATTTTATGGATTTATTCTCGTAGGATTATTTTGTACGAGTTCGGGAAAGTCATTAGTTTACTGGTGAGGGATCTTCTTCAGGATCGACCTAGTATTCCGAGTATCATACATGGTTAGATGTTGTTGGAGGAAGGCAAAGGGGAAGGTAATATGGCTTGGGTTTGCATGGCTATGCTTATGAGGACAATTCATCCACACTAAGATTTTATGATCCTAATGGAGCTAAAAAATGTAAGACAGAGGGTTGCAGCCCTAATGAGAGAGATAAAAGAGATGAGAAAGGTTCAAAATGAGATGCAGGCAGAGCTGCGATCATATAGAGATGAAAATCGAAATAAGAAAGAGCAAGAGAAAACACAAGCATCACCAGATAGTGAGGACACAGAGGATGATTAGTACTCTTATTTATTTGATTAACTTTTCATTTAAACATTTGGTTTGATGAACTTGTTGTGTGAAAGCAAGGACATGAACATCTTATTATGGATTTATATGTTATGTTCATTGTGGTCTTTATTTGATTTGATGAATTTATTTGGTTTGTTGAACTTTGTAGACTTCTTTTTCTTATTGTGGATTTCATTTCAATGCTATATATGTTGATTTTTTATTTTAGTTGTGGGTTGATTATAGTGGCATGTTGCCCATATTTGTGATAATTGTTCTCTATTATGTGCAGGTTTATGAAAATTTGAGTAAATAGAGGGGAGGGTGTCAATTATTTTTTTAAAAATATTAAAGGTTTTCGACGGACAACCGATGGTTTTGCCACTGGAAACTTTGATATTAGAGGCTTATTATAGCCGCCAGAAGTTTAATAAAGCTGTTGGTAAATACCGACATTTTATCGACGTTCGCCAATGGTCAACCAACATTGACCCGGTGGTTTGGCCACCAGTAACACTGGCAGTTTTGACGGCCGGTAAGCCGCTGGTGATTAATAAACAGTCACCGGCACTATGACCGCCAAAAATTACCATCTGTTTAGGTCGCCGGAAAGCTGCCAGTAAGTATAACCGCCAGAAATGGACTGCCAAAAATCATTTCCATTGCAGTTTATTTCGGAGATTTTCTAGCCGTCGATATTTTATGAAATTGTCAAAAATATAATACCAATCACCGAAAAAATCTTTGGTAATGCTTGAATTTCCTATAGTGGATGACGGCGTCATCATCGCCTAAAACCCACAGGAAAGAGAAAAAGGATCAAACCAAAAGCACAAAACCACATGAGAGAAAAAAAAAAGAAACCAAATCCAAAGAAAATAGAAAAATTTGATCCATAATGAAGAGGAAATGATCACATCAAGTAAACCCTAGAATCGCCTCAGAATCGCCAAAGGCAGAAAAAGAGATGTTGCATATAGGAGATGGTGCAAATATGCCCAGATATTTTGCATGAAATTGTTGTTTATGTTATATATGATTATAAAAAGGTTGAGAGACTAGGTTAAGATATATTTCACCTAGGAGAGCCTTATAATGAGTTATTAATTTTGAACATCGAGGGTTTGGACTTAGCATTATGAGTTTCTTGTGTGTTTTGAAGGTTCTTATTTAGTGGGTGTCATTATTCATGTTATGATAGATGTTGTGATTTTAGAATTATAAAGATATTTTATATTCTAATAAAAAAAGTTAATATGCATGTTCAAGCAAGCATATCCCTTATGGGTAAAATAGTTTAAGAATGTCAACACTCTTGGTCCTTGGTATTTTAGTCCTGTTGTGGGTCTGTGGTTGATAAGCTGTTTGCCTGACTTTCTTTTTTATTATATTAGAAGATTCCCAAGTCCTAGTTAGCTTTTTGAGTACAGGCTAATGACCAACTGAGCCTAGTTTCTCTTGTATCGGGTCGCCTAGTCAAAAGATTTTTTTCTTCGATGTGAAAATTATAATATTGGGTTATTCTTTATTCGATGTCCTCTTGTCAAAGGGTATCTTTTACTTGGAGTTCTTCTAGCATATATACAGCCATTTGTAGGCCTTACTAGTGTAACCATTTAGTAATTTTCATTTAGGTGGTGGTCAATGCCCTTTGGTTGGATAGTTTGAGTACCACTGGGAGTATAGCTTCGGTACTAGACAAGAGTGGGATAGGGTTTTGAACTATTACTAGTGAGGGAGTCATTTTGAGGGCTAAAGTATGGAAGGGAGTAATTCGACCAATGTCCATTTATTTCCTTTGATCTTTTTCTTGAGGAGATTGACTATGAGCATGTTAGTGGCTTCAACCTATCCATTGGTTTGAGGGTGATGAACAAATGAAAACTTGAGGGTAATGCCCCAAATTTTATAAAATCCTATGAACCCTTTTATTAAAAAGCTATGGTGTATTATCTGTGATTATAGTGAAAGGAACTTTGTGTCAGCAAATTATGTCTGTGCATATAAATTTTTGAATCACAATAAAAGTGATGCAAGCAATTGCTTTATCTTTAATCTAATTGGTGAAGTAGTTGATTATAAAAAGGATGAATAATGTTTATCCTATTGATGGTTGGAATGGACCTAGCATGTCCATTCCCTACATGGAGAAAGACCATTGGCTCGTTATTAAGCGTAATTTGTGAGAAAGCTGCAACTGCATAGAAGAAAATTTTTGACACTGTACGTATCACTTAGAGATTAGCCATCCTTTCTCTGAGTGTAGTAAAAGTATGATTATTTAAGGATTCAATAGGCGAGAGTGTATATGTCAAAGTGGCTTATGCATTCGCCTGAATGTACTTCGATTAGTATTCTTTCCTTTTAGTCTTCTCAAATACAATTGATGTTGAGTGATGAGGCTGATCTCTTGAATAAGTTATCACCTATAAGTAAGTGATTAATTGGTTTGTCTTTAAGTAATCTAGGATTATGAATTGCTGGATCAATCGATATGTCCTCGTGATACCTAATGTAGTGATTCATCCATCTCACAAAGCGTGGAGTTAGGGAGTTAACTTCTACTTGGAGTTAGGGAGTTAACTTCTACTTAATGCATATTTTATTTAATGATGGCGAGTGTGAAGACCATAATGGCCTATTATTTTCCAATGCTCCCTTATTTGGAAAGGTGGTTGGTGGGTTGATTTTGATCTCTAAGGATTTCGATGATCTCAAAGTTCTCTAGCTTGCCAATTGTAACCTTAACTTTGAGTAGATATTGAGAGAGTATTTTATCTAAAACTTTGTTTTCACATTGACCTAGTTTACCATTAGGTGGGAGTATGGGATGAAAGCAAGATGAGTGATGCCTAGTTTAGAGTTGAACTATATCCTTATTAGTAAAGCTTTATACTTGATTTGATTTTTGGTAATTGGGAATTCAAACTTCAGAGCATGTGTGATGATTATGTAGTGGGCCTTTTTAAGATAATTTCTACACCCATTGCATGCTCACCTTATGTGCCATCCACGTACAGTGTCCAACAAAGCAAGGTTTCTTCAAGATTGACACTCTGCTGGGAGTAGTAGATAAGAAAGAGTATGTGTGCTTGTGCTTTTATGTTTGTCCATGTAATATAAGAGATCGATAATTCATTAAGCTTGATTAACCATTTGAATAGCCAGCCTAAGTGATCAGGCTTAGAGAGTACAAGTTTAAGTTGGTGGTTTGTCATCACTTGGATAGAATGAGCTTAGAAGCATGTTCACAACTTTCAAGCTGAAGTAACCAATAACCATGCTTGCTTTTCCAATATTAGGTTATACCAGTAGGACTTTTTAAGATAATTACTATACCCATTGCATGCTCACCTGATGTGCCACCTATATACAGTGTTCAGCGAGGCAAGGTTGCTTCAAGATTGGCACTCTACTTGGTGCACTCGATGAGAAATTTGATGAGTGCTTGTGTTTTTATGTCTATCCATGTAATATAAGATATTCATATATCATTAAGCTTGATTAACCAATTGAATATTCAGCCCAAGTGATCAGGCTTAGCGAGTACATGTTTAAGTTGGTGGTTTGTCATCACTTGGATGGAGTGAGCTGAAGTGACTTATAAACATGCTTGTTTTTTCATTATTGGGTATCTTTGTTCCTCACCTTAGATTTTTAACATAATGAACTAGCCATTATTTTTTCCTTCTTCTTAGATGAGTGTAGAGCTCACAACATCTCTTCTTACTCTTAGGTATAATAGTAGGTTTTCACCCAGCTAGGGGCTCCAAAAGACTACTAGCTATAGGTAACAAGAAGGATGTGAAAGTTCATTCGGGATGTTAAGCCCTATGAACTTAGTCCCAAGCTAACCAAGAGGGGGGGGGGGGGGGGGGTTGAATTGGTATTTAAAAAAACTTTTAAGACAAAGAAATAAAATCACAAACCAAATCACACCACAAGAAATTAATGCGGAATTTAAAAAGTGCTGAAACAAAAATAAGAACACAAGATTTATAGTGGTTCGGTCGACTCGACCTACGTCCACTCCTTGGAGGCACCCTCCAAGTATTGCACTACAAAACGTGACTCTCCTTTAGCCCCCACGGCTAGGTGGAGAAGCCCTTATAAGAACCTCCTTTTTTCTTCCTCCTGAAGCTGGCAGAGAACCACAACCAAAAGCAAACTCCTTACCTCTACCGACCCTTCCACGGACGAGAAACTCCAGACGAAAGACAAGCAGAGCGATCCTTGAAGCAACCCTTGTGAATCCCCCTCACAAGCTCCCCCTCACAAGATCCTCTCTCTCTCTCCCTCCCTCTCTTTCTCTCCTCAAGGTCTTCTCAGGTCAAGGCAGTAGCCAAAGGTCTTCTTAAAACGTTTGAACAAGAGCTCTTAAATAGAAGAGCTCTCAAGGAGCTCATTAATTGCAAGTAGCCAACTTTATCGTCCCGGCCGATCTGGACATCGGCCTGGCCGATCAGTACAAATCAAAGAAGATCGTCCAGAGCATCACCCTAGGAACAGTCCTGGACGGTTGAAATTTGGCTTGATCGTCTAGGACGATCATACGATCATCCTGGCCGATTAGTTCAAATCAGATGCAAATCATCCTGAGCATCGCCCTGTTTATGACCTGGCCGATATTTATCGTCCTGAAGCAACTCAAGGATTTTGAATGTATCATCCTGGCCGATCCTGCGATCGTCCAGGACGATATGATCGTATCAATCATCCTTAATTACTCCCTTGATTTCCTGATCAATTAAGGCATAATTTGGTATTTTCGTCCAAGCCGATATGGGGATCGTCCTGGCCGATAATTTAAAAATACAGTATACCTTAACTATCTAAGGCGGCCACTTCTTTCTGTTTTGAGCTTATCGTCCTGGCCGATACACGTATCGTCCAGGCCGATATGTTAATGTCGGCTGCCTTAATTAAGAATCCTTAATTAGACTTTCTGTTTTAAGAGGATCGTCCAGGACGATAGGAATATCGGCCTGGTCGATGTTGGAAAAAATAGAAATTCTAAGTTTCTCAAGTGTGTGTGTGTAGGGTTACTTAGCATCAGTCTTTTTGACCATTACAAGTAGACTCAAAAGGTGAAAATCAAAAGTACAGACTGACTCAACCCTAAACCTACGTAATCTTGAACTTGGCTTCTTCTTGATCGTCCGGTCTTCGATTCCTGAAAAGTTAGAAGCAACAAGTAGTCCAAGAGAAGTAGTGTTTGTCAATCATCAAAACACAAGCCATGAAAATATAGATTTGCAACAATCTCCCCCTTTTTGATGATGGCAAAACGCTACGAAAAAAATAGCAAAAAATTTCAGGATTGATGAAAAGAGGAATCTCATACACTTCTCCCCCTTTTGACATATCAAAAAGAAGGGTACATGAAAACAAAGCAAAAGAGATCCTCCTCTTTTTTTTTTTTTTTTTTTTTAACCAAGGCATGAACATGATATAGTATTCCATGTGATTGATTCAAAAAACATTTGTGAGTTAATATGTTAATAAGCTCATCAATCTATAGAATAGTAGAATATCCGATCATGGCTACCCTTAGCTCAGACATTTTTTAGGGTAGAATCGTCTTTTGAAATCAATGACCTAACTCAAGGATTTAATTGGATATGAGAAAAAGGAATCCACCAATCACTTGGCTTAAGAAAAAACCATCTTCATACAATAATGAGGTAAAGTAAATTTGTCACAATTGCAAGTTAATCGAAGTCAAGTCTTTGATAACCAACACTTCTAAGTTCTAAAAGATTTAAAAAGAGAGAGTAGCTTGCTTTGGAGTGGGCTCATTTTATGCCTTTTGTCAATATCGTGGCGCTTTGCGCATTTTTTTTTTATAGATTTTTTTGTTCAATTTTTAGCGTCTTTGCGCATCTTTTGTTGGCATCATTGGCCAAATTTTGTTCTTTTTGCAAGCTATATTCTCTTTTACAATCTTTTAAAGACAAAGTTGTGAATATATCTTCTCATATATTAGAGAATAGGAGCACTCTCTCTAACAAAAGGAAGAGTTATCACAAGCAGAATTAAAAATCAAGGACAAGAGTAACGAGAAATTTTGATGTGATAAAAGACTTTAAACATTATAAGTATAAGATAGATTTGCTTAAGCAAGCTTAAGACAAGATCGCAATTCTATAACCAATCTTTAACTTGAGATAGATTTTTGATTAGAGAAGAAAACTATGCCACTAAAATAGCTTAGAGAAAGAGACACAATCACAAAATATTCCTACCATTTAAGAGATTGAGTAGATAAAAACATATTGACTACAAATTTCCAACGACAAGGACAAGGAATATAATACCATATTAGCAATGGTTATGAAAACTAAGTAAAGAGAAGGAAAAAAGAAAAGTAAAACACACAAAAAAAAGCTAAAACAACAAAAAGGAAACAAAAGTAAACGAAAATAAAAAGCAAAAGAAAAACAAAAGAAAATAAAAAGTTTTCATGCATTTATGTCAATCACTCCCAACCTGGTCCTTAAAGAGCTGAAAGTATCGAAGGCCAGTGGTTTAGTGAAGATGTCTGCCAGTTGATTTTCAGTTTTCACATGGTGTAACTCAATGTCTCCCTTAGTCACATGATCTCTAATGAAGTGATGCCTAATGTTAATGTGTTTAGTCCTTGAATGTTGGATAGGATTCTTAGAGATGCATATGGCACTAGTATTGTCACAAAAGATTGAGATGGTACTTACATATAATCCTAAATCCAATACCTGTTGTTTTAACCATAGGACTTGGGCCACACAACTTCCAAGAGCAATGTATTCAGCTTCAGCATTGGAAAGAGCAACAGAGTTTTGCTTCCTACTAGACCAAGAGACCAAAGATTGTCTAATGAATTGACAAGTTCCAGAAGTGCTCTTTCTATCCACCTTGCATCCTGCAAAATCAGAGTCAGAAAAACCAATAATCTCAAAAGAAGTGCTATGTCTAGGGTACCAAATCCCTAATCCTTGTGTCCCCAAAAGATATCTAAAAATCCTTTTAACAACAGTCATGTGGGATTCCTTAGGGTCAGCCTGAAACCTAGCACAAAGGCAAACACTAAACATGATGTCAGGTCGGCTCGCAGTCAAGTAAAGTAAGGATCCAATCTTGCCTCTATACTTCTTCTGATCAACAGACTTACCACTTGGGTCCTTGTCCAATGAAGCACTAGAAGTCATGGGAGTGTTAATTGGCTTGGCTTTGTCCATCTCATATTTCTTCAAAATGTCCTTTATGTATTTTGTTTGATTTAGAAAAGTTCCATCCTCCAATTGTTTTATGCTAAACCCCAAAAAGTAGGACAATTCTCCCATCAAACTCATCTCAAACTCTCTACTCATTATTTTAGAAAAATCATCACACAAAATTTTATTAGAAGATCCAAAGAGTATTTCATCCACATAAATCTGAACAATGAGTAAATCATCTCCAACTCTCCTAAGAAAAAGGGTGGTGTCTACACTTCCCTTGACAAACTCCCTTTCTAGTAAGAATGTGCTAAGCCTCTCATACCAAGCTCTTGGTGCCTGCTTTAAACCATACAATGCCTTTTTCAATTTAAACACATGATTTGGAAATTGGGAGCTCTCAAAACCTGGAGGTTGTTCTACAAACACATCTTCTTTTATCTCCCCATTTAAAAAGGCACTCTTGACATCCATTTGAAAAAACTTAAATCCTTTATAACAGGCAAAGGCTAATAGCACTCTATTGGCTTCCAATCTAACTACAGGGGCAAAAGTCTCCTCAAAGTCTATCCCTTCTATTTGATTGTACCCCTTAGCCACCAATCTTGCTTTATTCCTCACCACCACTCCTGAATCATTCACTTTGTTCTTAAAGACCCACTTTGTTCCAACTACACTTTGTCCTTTAGGTCTTTCCACAAGTTCCCAAACATCATTCCTAACAAATTGATTCAACTCTTCTTGCATTGCTAAAATCCAAAACTCGTCAGAAAGGGCTTGGTTAATGGTGGTGGGTTCAGTCATAGAAATAAAGGCAGAGTGGTTCACCTCCTTCCTAAGTCCATGTCTAGTCTTAACTCCACTAGAAGGGTCTCCTAAGATCAAATCCTTGGGGTGACTTGTAGAGTATCTCCAATCTCTAGGCAAAGTGTGTGAAGTTTCTCCCCTTTCAACAAAGTTCTCTACTCCTTGGGTGACACCTTCTACTCCTTCATTACTTAGGTGCTCACACCCCTTCCCCAAATTCTCTACTCCACTAGTAATCTCTCCAATATCATCATCTTCTACTCCATGTTTCTTAGGCTCAGACTCATCAAAAACTACATGGGTTGTCTCTTCCACCATTAAAGTTTTCTTGTTAAACAGCCTAAAAGACTTCCCAACACTAGAATATCCCAAGAATACTCCCTCATCAGATTTAGGATCAAATTTTCCCAAGTGAGATTTCCCATTGTTGTGAATGAAAACCTTACAACCAAAGACATGAAGGTGGGAAAGATTGGGTGTCCTACCCTTAAGGATCTCATAGGGTGTCTTCTCTAATTTGGCTCTAACATTCACCCTATTCAACACATAACAAGCTGTGTTAACCGCTTTAGCCCAAAAGTATTTTGGAAGTGAATACTCAGCAAGCATGGCTCTAGCGGCTTCCACCAAGGTCCGGTTCTTCCTTTCAGCTACCCCATTCTGCTGAGGGGTCCTAGAGGCTGAAAAATTGTGACTAATCCCCTTGTCCTCACAAAAATCTCCAAATCTTTCATTTTCAAATTCTCCCCCATGATCACTATGGATGGTCAAAATCTCACAACCTAGCTTCTTCTGAATCCAAGTAGAAAATATTTTAAACTCCTCAAAAGACTCATTTTTATGTGAAAGAAATCTAGTCCAAGTAAACCTCGAGTAGTCATTAACAATCACAAAACCATAGACTTTCCCTCCCAAACTAGCCGTGCTAATGGGTCCAAACAAATCCATGTGAAGGACTTCTAAAGGTCTAGAGGTGCTAATGTCCTTGATGGGGTGAAAAGTGGAGTGGACTTGCTTTCCTAGTTGACAGACATCACAAAGGTGGTCTTTTGTAAACTTAAGTTTGGGGACACCTCTTACTAGATCTTTTTGGGTCACTTTCCTAAGGGTTTTCATACTTGCATGACAAAGCCTCCTGTGCCACAACCAAGAATCATCAATCACAGTTTTTATGCAAAAAGAAGCAGCACATTCAATGTTATTTAAATCAAGCATGTAGACGTTGTTGATCCTCTTTCCCTGCAAAATAGTGTTGTTACTTAAACTTACAATGCATGAATCCGTAAAGAACTGCACGATGAAGCCTTTGTCACAGAATTGACTGATGCTGAGCAAGTTGTGCTTCAATCCATCTACAAGCAAAACATTTTCAATCATAAGGTTCTTGGAATTGCCAATTATACCTGCTCCTACCACCTTCCTGGTGGTGTTGTCTCCAAGAGTAACCTTGCCTCCAGTCCTGGACTCTAGTACAACAAACTGGCTAGCATCACCAGTCATATATCGAGAGCATCCACTATCCAGGTACCACATACTCTCACGAGGTCTTTTGTGAGAGCCCTCCTGCAAAATTATCAAATGTTAGATTTAGGAACCCAAGCTGGTTTGGGTTCCTTCTTATGAATAGAAGAATGAAATGCGTGTGTGGTATGCTGTGGATCATGCACCTTAGGTCTCCACACCTAATGTGTACTATGATGAATCGTGCAAGTGTGTGAGATGTGTCCTAGCATGCCACATGAAAAACATCTAACTCCAGGAAAGGAATTTCTTAAATGATTTGAGTTATAATGCCTCTTCCTAGGTTTTGGCAATTGATCAAAAGTAGATGTCATCCTAGTTTTCTTACATGCTTCTAAATCATTTTGAATCTTCAAATTTGTGCTTTTTAAAACTTTATTTTCAATCCTCAAATTTTTCTCTATCTCTTTAGACTTCTTAAAATCTAATTCAAGTGATGTGTGTATTATTTTTAATGTATCAAGCTCTTCAACTAACTCACCATGATTTTTATTTAACTCATCAAATTCATCAAGTAAAGTCATGTGATTTGAATCAATTGTTTGATGGTCTTTAATTAAAATTTCATGCTCTTTTTGTAGATTTAAAAATTCTAGTTTTAAGCTAGCATGAGTTTTCTTTAATTTCTTATATGATGCATGAATTTTCTCTGAGACTTCAAGAAGTTGATCGTAGGAAAGTTTACATACCTCTTCTTGATCACTTTAATATTTTCCCATGAAACACAAGTTTGTAGTTTCTTCCTCTGGTTCAGTCTCAGAAGAGTTAGTACCAGATTCTGCCCAAAAGTTCCTTTGGTTTTTCTTCTTGTTCTTCCTAGGCTTAGCTTTCTCCTCACTTTTTCTTTTGCTTGATTGGTCTCTAAGTGTAGGGCAGTCAGTTCTCATATGTCCAGGCTTCCTGCATTCAAAACAAACAACATCAGAAGATTCTTTAATATGTTTATGATCCTTACCTTTTCTCCAACTTTGATGTTGCTTTTATTTTTTCCTTAGAAAGCTTTTGAATTGCCTTGTGATGAAGGCAATTTCATCGCTTTCAGACCCGGAAGATTCAGACTCCGATTTGTGTGCATTCAGTGCGATTATTTTCTCTTTTTTCTTCTCACCTGCATTAAGATTTCTTTGATTCACCCCTTGCTCGTAAGCAATGAGTGAGCCAAGTAAGTTATCAATAGAATAGGTGTTCAAATCTTTGGATTCAGTAATGGCAGTAATTTTTACATCATAAGACGAAGGCAAGCATCTCAAAATCTTGTTAACTTTTTCATAATTTGAAAGCTCTTTTCCTAGTGCATGCAATGAAGTAACAATCTGAGTAAACCTAGTGTACATGTCAGAAATTGATTCATGAGGTTTTATACGAAAAAGTTCGTAGTCATGCAAGAGAATGTTTAAACGGGATTGCTTAACTTCATTAGTACCTTCATAGGTGATGCATAATTTATCCCAAATCCCTTTACCAGTTTTGCAAGTTGAAACACACATGTAATCCTCAGATTTCAAAGCACGGAAAAAACAGTTCAAACACTTTGCATTTAATTGAGCCAAATCACGTTCATCGAAAGTCCATTCAGTAAAAGTAACTTCAGTTTTAATATCATTAATTTCGCGAGAAGGTGGAGAATAACCTTCTTGAATAAGCATCCACATGCGATAATCAGTAGATTGTAAAAACGTTGACATGCGGGTTTTCCAAAAATCAAAAGGTAGGTTATCGAACAGAGGAGGTCGGGTAATGGAATACCCTTCCGTAGTGTTACGATTCCTAATGTTAGCCATGGATCAAATTCAAAAAGTTTTCAAACTTAAATTTTCGAATCCCGCTCTGATACCACTTGAAAGTTCGTTCGAGATGTTAAGCCCTATGAACTTAGACCCAAGCTAACCAAGAGGGGGGGTGAATTGGTATTTAAAAAAACTTTTAAGACAATGAAATAAAATCACAAACCAAATCACACCACAAGAAATTAATGCAGAATTTAAAAAGTGCGGAAGCAAAAATAAGAACACAAGATTTATAGTGGTTCGGTCGACTCGACCTACGTCCACTCCTTGGAGGCACCCTCCAAGTATTGCACTACAAAACGTGACTCTCCTTTAGCCCCCACGGCTAGGCGGAGAAGCCCTTACAAGAACCTCTTTTTGCTTTCTCCTGTAGCTGGCAGAGAACCACAACCAAAAGCAAACTCCTTACCTCTACCGACCCTTCCACGGACAAGAAACTCCAGACGAAAGACAAGCAGAGCGATCCTTGAAGCAACCCTTGTGAATCCCCCTCACAAGCTCCCCCTCACAAGATCCTCTCTCTCTCTCCCTCTCTCTCTTTCTCTCCTCAAGGTCTTCTCAAGTCAAGGCAGCAGCCAAAGGTCTTCTTAAAACGTTTGAACAAGAGCTCTTAAATAGAAGAGCTCTCAAGGAGCTCATTAATTGCAAGTAGCCGACTTTATCGTCCCGGCCGATCTGGACATCAGCCTGGCCGATCAGTACAAATCAAAGAAGATCGGCCAGAGCATCGCCCTGGGAACAGTCCTGGACGATTGAAATTTGGCTTGATCGTCCAGGACGATCATACGATCGTTCTGGCCGATTAGTTCAAATCAGATGCAAATCGTCCTGAGCATCGCCCTGTTTATGACCTAGCCGATATTTATCATCCTGAAGCAACTCAAGGATTTTGAATGTATCATCCTGGCCGATCCTGCGATCGTCCAGGACGATATGATCATATCAATCATCCTTAATTACTCCCTTGATTTCCTGATCAATTAAGGCATAATTTGGTATTTTCGTCCAGGCCGATATGGGGATCGTCCTGGTCGATAATTTAAAAATATAGTATACCTTAACTGTCTAAGGCGGCCACTTCTTTCTGTTTTGAGCTTATCGTCCTGGTCGATACACGTATCGTCCAGGCCGATATGTTAATGTCGGCTGCCTTAATTAAGAATCCTTAATTAGACTTTCTGTTTTAAGCGGATCGTCCGGGATGATAGGAATATCAGCCTGGCCGATGTGGGCAAAAACAAAAATTCTAAGTTTCTCAAGTGTGTGTGTGTAGAGTTACTTAGCATCAGTCTCTTTGACCATTACAAGTAGACTCAAAAGGTGAAAATCAAAAGTACAGACTGACTCAACCCTAAACCTACGCAATCTTGAACTTGGCTTCTTCTTGATTGTCCGGTCTTCGATTCCTGAAAAGTTAGAAGCAACAAGTAGTTCAAGAGAAGTAGTGTTTGTCAATCATCAAAACACAAGCCATGAAAATATAGATTTGCAACAGGATGATTATGCTTTTAGTTTCTCTGTGCACCCCTAAAAATTCATAGAGGGGTCCTATGGTAAGGGTTAATTGAGAAGCGATCAAGGCCAGCTTTTTGAAGATAGCTTCGAAGATTATGTTCACTGAGCTCCCTGTATATATCAAAATGTTGTTGATCTAACATTTAATGATTATGGCAATAACAAATATGACTTCGTTGAGGAGATTGTTCCTCGGATTGTCTCCATTGCTTAAAGTGATTGAGATACCTCCAATAGAATTATAACATAAGGTATTATTAATTACTACGATTCTCTACTTCTATTATCAGGGAGGGGTTTGAAGTTTTTGTAATTCGTACCTTTCTATTTCCATTATGGTGTCAAAGATGGTGGCACCACCAATGGGTTCTAGTGAATATGAGAAAGATGATGAGAAGAAATACAATGATGGAAGGTAATATAATCAAGAGGAAAGTGGAGAAGGAAGAGCTTCCACTTGAATCGGATGGTGGTTGAGGTGATGTTTGGACCTTGATGTATCTTTCTCAGTTGTGTATGAAACCCTATAATGTGTGGTATTACAGAGTGAACAAATCTACTTTTTAATAAGGAAGCATGAATGTGATGAAGTAGAGTTGAAAACATAAGGAAAGAAAAATTCCCACTTTAAATATCTAGGCATGACGAGAAATCCTTTTTGGAGCTCATTAAGCTCATGAATTTGTTTGGTATGTACCTGATTCCACTTCCCAAGCTCTAACATATTTCTTGGCTCATATTTTTATGGTTATATTTTGATGGGAAGAAGCTGGTGGAGCCATTGGCCTATATGAAGCCACCGTAGTGTGATGTGATAAATAATGATGGACAGTTATAGGTTACACCCCAGTTCTGCGTAGTGTAAACCTTGCCAAAGTATCATGTAGAGACTAACCTCAAACACCACTATCCTTGCTTAGGAGAACACGTATGACCAAATACGACACAGGTCATATCATGCCCAATTATGGAAATAACCAAAAATTGACCCCAACATTCAGATTTAGAAGTTCTCAGAAAATAAAAACTTATAATTCATACCATATAGAGTCACCACTAAATACAATATAGAGTGAAATAGTAAATCTTAAAATTAATTTTTCTATATATCATCCAAAAATGCATGTACAGTCTATGGTCTATGTACAATAGTGCTAAACAAAGGAAAGTATAATAAAAAAATAAATGCAATGCCTACAAAAATTAAACTAGCCAAAAAGGCATACTTGTAACACATGTTAGAGGCCTGATATCAACATTACTCAGCTCTCTCCAAACCCTTTTCTAAACCTAAAAAAAAAAAAAAGAATGAGCTAACATGGCTTAGTAGTTTATCATTGTCTAAAAAAATCAATATCTCTAATTAGAAGTGTTAAAAAAATACTAAATTAATAAATTTAAGTTTTATTTGAAAAGTTGAAATTTATATGGATATTGATACTAAATTTTAATAAGCATTTAAATAAATAAGTATCAAAATTGTATTGAAGATGACTTAAAATAGCTAAATATTTCATAGTAATTATCACAATGGCCCTCATGCCCTAATTTTTTTATATAATAATTAACAAAATTCCATCCTGCCGCCACGAATATAATCCATTCTTGCTAACAACAGAATCCCTTCTTGTCACCAGCAAAATCCTTCTTTTAATAAAAATTGTCCTTAGGCACCATAATTTACATTATATAACATAATAAAATACCTTGTTATCAATAACAAAATCCTTTATTGCTGCCAATTCAAATATTTCAATCATAGATGCTGAATATAATATGCATTCTACACTATTGAAACAGTCACATAGCAACTTTCCTAACTACTAGCAAAAAATGGTTCTATGACTACAAAACCTTAGTTTCTCTATCCTCTCTCCTCTCTTTTTCTTCTTATTTTCCTTTTTCCTTCTTTGACTAAGCTAAACGGAAGGGATAAGGCCATTTGAGATACTATGTAGGTGGATAAGGATTTTTAAAATAAACTATATTTAGGACATAAAGGTAATTATGTTAATTATTTAATTTTTAGCTTGTAATCCTTATAAATTGTTTTATATCTTCAAATTTAAGGAACCAAAAACTATAAAAAATATTCATTAGTTAGATATGCCTGTCTCTAGAACTCTGGTGAAATCCATATGTAAAATGGATACCTAACTATCTTAGAAGACCAAATTGCACCAATATATATTAATTTTATAAGAAATTTTAATTAAATAAGAAGCTTCTTATTTTCATGTCTATAATGCCCCTAAAAATAGGGAAAATTATTGTAATTAAGCAAATATGGTTTAAATTTTAGACTTATAATGACTTCTAAAATACTATTTGCATATTGTGGAAGTTCGTTAGGGATGTTAAGTCCTTATGAACTAGTCCCAAGGCTAACCAAGAGGGGGTGAATTGGTATTTTAAAAAATCTTTCGATCAAAAACACAATCTTAAAATAAAACCAAGATTCCCCACATAAATTTAGAGTGCAGAAATTAAATGCATAAGCAATAATAAAGAACACATAAATTTATAGTGGTTCGGTCAACACGTCCTACGTCCACTCCTCTGAGGTGCCCTCCGAGTATTGCACTAAACTCAGTGTCTCTCCTTTTTGCCCTCACACCAAGGCGGAGAAGCCTTTACAACCCTCCTTTTCACAAACCCAGGTGAGGCAGAGAACCCAACTCCTTTTGCTTCCTCTAGAAGTAGGAAGAGAACCCAACTCTTTTTGCTTCCTCCTGAAGCAGACAAAGGACCTTAATCAGATGCTGAAGTTTACCTCTCTAGAACCCCCAAGGAACTAGGGACGACGACTAGAGAAGAGGACGATGGATCCTTGCTTGGAGCAACCTTTGTGAATTCCCTCACAAACTCCCCCTCACAAGATCCTCTCTCTCTCTCTCTCTTGCTCTCCCTCTCCTCTTGGCTCTCTCAGTTCAAAACAACAGCAAAAGATGAGCTCTAAGGTAGAACAAGAGCTCTTAAATAGAAGAGCATCAGAATAGCTCTTATTTTATACAAACCAACTTTATCATCCAGGACGATATGAATATCGTCTTGGACGATCAGCGTAAATTTGGCTCAATCAGCCCCATCGGTTTGGGATGATCAAAGAATTTTTGGTCATATCATCCAGGCCGATACACTATCATCATGTACGATTAGTTCAAATCCGAGGAAAATCATCTTGAACACCACCCTGAATAGAAGTTGGCCAATGTCAATCGTCCAAGATATCATCCTGGATAATCCTGTGATCGTACTGGACGACGTGATTGTGCAATCAAACCTTAATTACTTTCATTATTTACCAGAGTAATTTATGCATAATTGTGCTGCATCATCCAGGCCGATCCTGGATGATGTCCAATAATAAAGAATACCTAAATAGATCTGGCGGCTGATTCTTTCCATTTGAGCCTATAGTCCCGACCGATACAAATATCGTCCATGATGATGTGCTTAATGACGGCTGCCTTAACCAAGATGCCCTAATTAGGGTTTCTATTTTTAGCTGATCGTCTAGTATGATTTTAGAATTGGCTCAAATGATTTGATCAAAACAGAGAACTCTAATCAATAGATAGAAATTTTTCCCATGTGCGTGTGTGCGAGGTTACTTAGCATCAGGAACCACTTTGTTTATAATATACTCAAGAAAAAAAATGCAAACTGACTTAGACTTAATATATAAAATCTTGACCTGGCTTGAGTTGAACTTGATCTTGTGGACTTGAAAGTTATTAGGCAAGTGTTGACCTCATTTTTGTATGAGGTCATTAGGGACCCATCCAGATCAATACTGATCATATATCAATCTAAACTCCAGATCCTAGGATCTATCTAATCCCTAGGATTCTTCCAAGATCAATCTAAATTCTAGGATCCTCCTAGACCCCAGACCTTAGGATCAATTTAGATCTTAATTCAATCCAGACCTCAATTCAATTCAAATCTCAATCAAAATCCAGACCCCAGTCCAGTTCAAGATCTCAATCTCCAGTTCAATCTTTGATCTTATTTCTGATCAAACTTCAACCTTATCCGATCAATTATGATCCTCCAAATGATCATAAATGGTTTAGATAATTCAAACCTAATCTATCAAACTCAAAATCCAGATCAATTTCAAAAAAAATTTAGACTCAAAGCCTAAATCCAAGGCCCAAAGGTTTTGTCCTAAAGGCTTTTTTCATTGAAATTTCAAACACTTTGAAACCAGTCAATTGACCTCCGATTCAGAGTCTGTTAGTTGCATACTGATGGGACATGTCTCTGGAGGCAACCCACCAAATTTGAGCCCATTCTGAGGTTTCTAACCCCATAAACTAAATCAAAGTCCAAAGACTGTAAAACCTTCAAATATTTACAGCCCATGCCACTGGACCTATCACTATGAAGTTTTTGACCTTAGAGCCTTCACCAAATTCTCTAGTCACTTCCAGACCCTTAATATTGATATGTTGAGTGATAAACTGGAATTTTCTGGACTCATCTCAGCCCCTAGTGGCCATGAGCCCAAAATGACCAAAATAGCCCTATGGGGCTCAAACTTTGATTTTAAATCAAATGAACTCCGAATTGAATGCAATCACTTGCAGCAAGTTTTAAATGTCATGTCAAACCTATTGGACCCATTCCTAAACCCTGGGTCAACCTAGTTGATCAAGTCAACCTAGGTTGACCAAACAAGCCCTTAAGGGTCAAAACAGGCATTTTGACCAAATTGACCTCTCCAGACCTTGGGATCACCTCCAATGGTCTCCAAATATCTTTTCGAACTTGTCCAGTCCAGGCCCACCCCTTGGGTCAACCCGGTTGACTCAGTCAACCTAGGTTGACCTAATGAGCCCTTAAGGCTTAGAATGGGTCACTTTAACCCATTTGATCAAATCTAACTCTTAACCTCTCAAAATTCTTTCATTTGACATTTCAAATATTTCTAAACCCACTTTGAGTTAGAACCTAGCCAGTTTGATCAAATCAACTTTTCAATTTTTTGGTCAGAGCTCTCTAAACATGTGTTGATTCAAATCGTGTTTGGGCTCTAGTCTTTAAGACCAATTGCAACCTTTCTTAATGACTCCTAGCCATTATGTGGCTGCCACCTCATCAAGCGTGAAGGTTGGTTGACTGGTCAACCCAGTCAACAAGTCTTCTAAAGGCTTTAAGGGGTCTAAATGCTCAAACAAGCTCAAGCCATCCCAACCCCTTTGAACCTAATTCACTCAACCAACACTCAAGACATCCCTCTATGCCATCTCAGCTGTCCACTTGGCTGTTGACTGGTCAAACCAGTCAACAAATGGTCAAAGGAGCCTCCAAATTGTTAAAACCCTTGATCAAACTTGTTAAACCCAAATCCTCTCAATCCTTTTGATCAAATCCAATTCAAACCAGCACCCATAGCTCCTCTTATTGCCACCTCACCATTGTTTGACTGTTTGACCAGTCAAATGGTCAACACAATGTTTTGAGTGAATTTAAGGTGATCAAACAAATTCCTTAAACTAATCCATTCTTGGTTAACCCATTCCAGCTATTGAGTCAGGCTCTAGAACATTCCTAAAGCCCTCCCTAGCCATCAGATCTTGATCAAATGACTCCAATCACTCCACATGCCCATATGGGGACCAAGGGAGCTTTCCATGTAGGATGTCCTTGTGATGTCCTTGCTCTCAGCCTTCCAACAACCCCTAGGGACACTTGGCAGCATCCAGGGACCTAGCCAGTCGATCTTAGCCATCCAAAACCACCTGGGGACGTTTGAATAGGAAAAAGATGCCCTAGAGCCGCTCATTCGAATCACTACATTCTCTCACCCACCTAGAGCTCCTCCAGCAAAACTCTTTGTTCGTTTGAGCTCTACTGGACTTCCTTGACACTTCCCCACCCAAATCCCTCCGGTCAAAGCTTTCCTCCGGCGAGATTCCGACGAACTTGGCTTAATCCGGTCAAGGGACTTTGCTGCTCGATCCAGGTGTTGTGGACTCGAGATTTCTTCTACAAATATTAGCGTGGACAGTCTACAAGTGCAGAGAAATTAAAATTGATCCAATCCAACGGTAAAATCCTTCAAAACCCTTAGATTTAGCTCACAATAGATGAACTTATTTAACTTTTCATGTGAGGTGTTTTAGACTAAACGAGCATATCCCCATTATTTATGTTCATTAGCTTGACCTATGTTTCAAATTTCAAATCATTTCATCCATTAAATCGAACAAACGAGTCAAAAATTGATTCTAGGGCTTCTCAGTAATTCGCTACAGGCATGCGTTTCTGGAGCCGTTGATTTCAAGATCAACGGCTCCGATCTCGACATCTTGTTGTCCGTCCGACCACGTGTATCCGCAGTTTGTATGGATCACGGTTTGGCTAGATCACCAACGTCCATTCGAAACCGCGGGATCAAACTCGACCGTCCGATCCCGTTGTGTTGAGATCAGACGCGTGATCTGATCTGGGTCATTAGATCAAACCGCGTCCGATCTAACGGCCCGGCTCGTTGCCGCGCTGGTTAAGTGAGCCGCGTCAGCTGACCGCCGCCGTCCACGCGGTCCAGTCGCTGCCCGCCACGTAGAAAGCGCGTGGGACCCTCCCGCAATCATTCCTAATGATTGCTCTGACTGCCGCCTATGCGCTGGACGAATACCGCTCCGCCACGGGGCATCCCGCCGCCAGAACCTGTATTTAATATAAATTAAATTTTTTTTAACTGCTTAATTAACAGAAAATTCAAAAGAATTGATTAAAAATTAAATAAGTATAAAAAAAAATATTTTTTATATTAAAATATTCAGAAACTTAAATCCTTTAATTTAAAATTATAATTATTTTAAAATATTAGATATATTTTAGATAATTATTAAATACTTAATTTTAAATATTTAATTAATTTTTAATTAAACATTAAGTTAAATATTTTCCTAATTTTAAAAGTTTATATGTTAAAATATGTTAAATAATAAAACATTTATTTTAAATTAATTCAATTTTAAATTAAGTTTAATTTAAATTATATTTTGAATATTTTATTTTATATATTAATTAATTGTTTAAATATTAATTACTACTTAATCGAAATCAAATTTAAATAATTTTAAAAATTCAAATTTAATTAATTTTAACCTATAAAATTCTAATTAATATATCAAATTTTATTCAAAATACTCTAACTTAACATTAATTTTAAGATTAAAATATTCATTTATCTTGATTTATATGAATTATTTGAATATCTTAATATTTAATTAATATTTAATTAAATATTATATTGATTATTTTAAATTTTAAAAATTATTTTCTAACAACTTCAAAAATCAGAGATCTCTCAAATCCTTTAAAAAAAAAATTTGTTTTAATAATATTTTCAAATTACTCTATTTTGAATCTTATATCTTTGTATATATATATAGGTTTATATATATCTATATATATTTCAATCTTAATTTAAAATTATATATATAAATTAAATCTTTAATATTTGAGGGATCCCTTTGAAATTTCAAGCTTTGGTTGAATATGGATGAATAGAACTAATGGGGATAATTGGTGAATAATCATTTTCTTGATTATTCACTAATCTTGTCTTTAATTACATTATCTTAAATTTATTCCATGCATGCTTAGGAAACACACACCACATAGTCTAAGGCTCTCCTAGATTTAGGAATTGATTGTGCTTATGTATGTGTAACATGCTTAGTCAAGGGTTAGTTAAAATATTGATTCAAACCCATCAAATTTAGTGACATAATTAATGACAATAATTAAGGACATGTTTAGAAAACTTAGAGAAATTCTAGAAATTAGGATTCACTTCCCCTTGAGTTGAAACTTCAAACACTTGAACTTAGTGACATATACAGCCACTAGAAAAATTTTCACTGGTTTTAGGGGCCTTTAAGCCCCTTAATCAAATTTCCTAAGTTTAAGCCTTAATTAAGCCATTAAAACTTCCAGAAAATATAATAAATATATTTTAAACCCTAAAAATATGTATAAACCCTCTAACTGACCAGAATTCAATCCTTAACTCATGAAAATTGAAATCCCCTTGATTTGACAGCAATTTAAACCTTAATCTAATTTTAAGTGAAAATCAATATTTAATTAATATAATTAATTAATAATAATTAAAAATTCCAAAAATTTCCCAAACACTTGGGAATCTCTCCTTAGGTCATTCCTGACCTTTGGAGCTGATTTCAAGGAGTTGGGATCTCATTTGGAGCAAAATCACAAAAAGGCCCTTTAATTAAAGAGTTTTAAAAATTCATTAAATAGTCAAAAATTTAAACCTTCATAACTAATTCCAGAAAAATCCAAATTGAACAAACTCACTTGCATTCAACTCATAATAATGTCTAATATTTATTAAAAATATTAAATTCCAGAAATTTGTAATATTTCAAAAAGTCAACAAATTGGTCAAATTGTAGTTAAAATCTAGTGCAAAATTTCAAACCTTTGTAATAAAATGTAGAAAAATCCGATTTCAACGTACTTACCTTCTAACTGATCGTAGTAAGGTATAGTATTTTAATAAAATATAAACATTCCATAATTTGAACTTAATCAAATAGTCAATTTTTAACCCCTTAATTAAATGATTAAAATATTCAAAAATTCATAAAATTCAAAATTATTCCAAAACTCCAGAAAATGTTAACTTAATGTTTAAAACATTCAACAAACCTTTTAAAACACAACAACCATCCTAAAGATGAAGTTTATTGGCTGGACTACTCTAGGCTGCGGGGCTAAGTGTCCTAAGGAGGCTGGTTCCTCGAGCCTGGTGGCACAACGCCACGAATGGATTCCAAGGGGTGTTAAACCTTAAGAATAGATTAATTATTAATTATCCAACCTTTTAAAATCTTTAATTCAATTACATTAATTTGGTTTATTGGCTAGACTACTCCGGGCTGCGGGGCTAAGTGTCCTAAGGAGGCTGGTTCCTCGAGCCTGGTGGCACAACGCCACGAATCAATTAATGGCAAACTTAAATTAATCAAATCTTTAAAAAATCAGCAAAGAAACTTTTTTTAATAAAATACATTAACCTTCCAGCCCTTAAAATCAACAATCAAACCTTGAGCAACTTTAATCTAATGATCCTATTTAGGACATATCAAAACCACACAACCTGCCTCACACACTGTAGATGGTTTGCTAGGACAACCGACTCTAGTTTTAGGCTAGGCCGGTGTTTACTTTTCCGCTGTGTGCCGGGTTTTCGAATTTTCATTGCATGCTGTTTGCCAGTTTAGACTTGATGTGTTTATTTACTTACCTGCTTACTGTACTTTGCACTGTGGTTTGATTGTGCGTTAGATTTACCCCTAGGTTAGGGACGAATTATACTTGTGCAATCTTATGCAGGTGGCCATGCTCATACAAGGAGCTGAAATTAAAGAGGGCAGTTAATAAAAAAAATTATATACTCTTTGCACAGGTACCTGCCGCGCTTAAGACCCCCTTTAAATAAAAAGAGCATGGCCAAGTGTGGCTAAAAGTAATGCATTTTAATTTTTTATAATTGCTTGGGAATATATACAACTGTTGATTATTAGGATAACCTTGCAGGATCGAGTCTAGATTTTCTATTTCAAATTAATGTAAATTCAATTCAATTAAGGTTGTAATTATTTAGAATGATTTGAGATTGGGATATAAATATCCAATTTGAATTCCAAAGAGGTGAAGACATCCCTAAAGGGGAGAATCTTCTTCCATTTGGAAGTCAAATTAGGATACTTTTCAAATATCCAAAGAGAAAAGATAACACCCCGGTCAAGGGGGAGTTTCTTTTCATTTGGGTATCAGGAACCGACGAATCAAGATGTTCGTGTGAAGACGAAGAAGTGGACAACGAGAAGAATCCCAAATCTCAAAGTCATTTGATTTAGGATTAGAAATCCGGGTTGTAGTCAGTGGTGCCCGGCCACTTTACTTTCTTGCAATTCTGTGATGTAATAGTAAGTGGCACTTGCCATATGGACATTCAATTTGATATACTTAATTTAATTGATTTATTTAATTTAATTGCGCATTAGAAATCCTGCTTTTCTAGTCTTTTTATTTGCATGTCGTATTTGGTTTGACCTGGAATATGATTTTAGGCTCTTAGGGGTCTATCAAAAAATTCTTTTACTCAAATTAAATAAAAATTTTAAGATAAGATAGCAACTCTAAACGGTCCTAAGAAGTAAGCTCGGACTCGTCGAGGGTTTTTCATGCATCCATATTGTACTTTCTCTACCTTGTTAGGCATCTCCCCGCCTGCGGGTTCTGGCAGGCCACCTGACCTATGAGGGTGCCGATCTGTCAAGGGGATGTTATGCAATCTCTAGGATAAAACCTATTTTCTAAGCCAAAATTTTTAAACTGCTACATACTGATTTTGCATCCAATCGAGTCAATTAGCATGCATCGCATTAGTAACACATTAAAATCGAGTCTAATATTTAATTGCATTATTTAGACATAAAACCCGACATGAGTCTAAGGGGTCAATTAAGGATCTGCTCTAGATGTCGACCCCATTCCTCTAAAATTTTCTAATTAACGTCCCTACCACTCAACATTAAAAGACCGGACTCATATTTTAAAATCGTTTAGGTGGTTTAGCTGGCTCCCCAATCCAGGCCGGGGTAAGACCAGATCCGCATTGCACTAGCTAGGTTCGGGGCACTAATTTTTTAGTGCCCAATTTAGACTTAGGTTCTGAGGCTGGCTCGGGCCATAAGACCTCGACTTTCGGGAATCGAATCCCAAATTTCTAATAAAATTGACCATTCAAATTAAAGAATCTATTTCAATCAAATTCGAGCCCAACAATTAGGATAGGCTGGGGTGTTTCTGAAGTAATTCAGAATCTCAAAACACCTCCTACTTTTCTCCCTTTGGATTCGAAAATAAATCTTCAATTTTGACCCAATCCCATTTGAATTTCTAACTCTTTATCTCCTTTGACATACAACTTTGAAATCTTAAATGAAATTTATATCGCTATTTTATTCGAGAGTTTTCGTAGGAAAATCTCTAATTTTATTACGATGTAATTAACTACGAGGGCTTGCGCTCGTAGGAGATTTAGAAACCCGGATTTAATTTTTTAAAATTAATGTTTTTTCAAAAATCTCTAATTAATTATTCTTGGGAAAAATACAACGATCATTATCGTCATTCTCAAGTGATCGAAAATAATTGATATTTTCTTTCTTTGGAGAGATATATCAATTGTTATCGTAATTTTGATTATGAAATTAATGATCTTCCATCCAAGTTAGCATAGTCAAATAATCTTGAGTTTGACTACGATAATTTGGGTAATTTTAATGTTTTGAAATTTGGACCAATTAGTGAACAATATCTTCCCTGTTTGAGATGATATATTGTTCCTAATGTTGTGTTGGATTTCAAAACTAAAGTTCAAAATTTAATCTTCCCAAAAATAATTAAATATTTTCCAAAATTATATATATACTTAAATCTATATTTTTTTAATCAAAACAAAAAATGGCGACTCCACTGGGGAATTATCTCACTCTCCATCTTTAATAGCGATATTAATTTTATTGAATCGGTAGTCTTAACTACCTTTCCCTCCATTGGTCCCTCTTCCATTTCTCTCTTGAAAGGGTGTGGCCAATTCAATTAAGAGTTGTCAAATGAGAGGTGAGTGTAGGGAATTTCCCTCTAGATCGGGCTTGGACATTTTGCCTCCAACTTGGTTGGTAGAGCGAAAGAGTTAAGCCTATCTCCCTCTAGACATTTCTATAAATGTTAGAAACTTGCGTGTTCGGATTGTTAGTAGCATGCTAAGTTATATAACTTATAGAAATTCTCCTTAATTTTAAAATCTAAAATCTCCAATATTTTGATAGAGTTAATTCTTTCCAACATCTAAATAATCGCTACATGATATCGTTGTATATTGAGTTGTGATTGTTTCAATTCAATATATATACGATTAATCGTAGAATTCAATTTTAAAGATTTCATTAAAAATTCAATTATATCGATAGAATTAAGCTATGACATTTCGTTCTTAATCCATTAATTAGAATGAAAGAGTTAAGTAAATTCAAAAATAAATCTCCCCTAAGTAATGTGGACCTTTTGTTGAATGAAAGTTCAACACCTTGAGTCCCAAAATAAGGGGAGATGCTGCCAAAATTTTGAATTTTTAATTGTCTGTTTAAAAGATCATTTCAAATTGAATGATTGTTGTATATACCTTCTTACGACGATCGCCGTAAGAAACATATACGACATATCCTTGGATTTTCATGGCAAGATTTTGCCTTCAATTTTCAACTTTCAATTGTATTCGAAAACCTTGTGGTATTGTCTCCTTATGATTGTAGACCTTTTTGTTGAATGAAAATTCAACACCTTGAGTCTCAAAATAAGGGGAAATGCTGCCGGATTTTTGAATTTTCTAAAAAACAAATATAATTGACTAACGTTGTTATATGTTCTCATATACAACGAACCCTTAAATTCCATCCGGTAAAAGTTTGTCTTTAACATTTTACCCTTTGATTATTCTTAGGGTTGAAAGAGTGAAGCTTTTTTAATAACTTTCCCTATATTTATTTGAGAACCTTTCTGTTGAATGAAAATTCAACACCTTGAGTTCCAAAAATAAGGGGAATTGCTGCCGGATTTTTGAATTTTCAAATTTTCATCCTTCAAATTCAATTCAATCCTCATTGTTACATGTAGCACCATAGCACTCTCCAATGGTAAAACATGTACGATGAAAACTCGATCATTTTCGAATTCAAATATCTTCTCCAAATTCATTCAAATCAAATTCAAATCAGTATTGCTATATGTTTCTACAATATTTGTTTGTAGTCACATATATATAATAAAGATTCAGCATCTTCTTTAAATCAGAGTTAACTTCTACATTTTATTATCGTATACCAAATTATAGTTCCTATGATTCGATATACATGATAAGATATAGACTTCTTTTCAAAGTTTAATTCAAAATTCTGATTCAAACTTCTCTTTTCTAAATCTCAGACAATCAAATCATCTGCAATGGCTGGCAAACTATTATTTTCAATGGATCGCGATTTGCTGATCGAAGAATTAGTTTATGAAAATTCAATCCAATTCGGAATAGGGTTTAAGTCCCTTAGACTGGTGATGGATGGAAACACCCTGGTGGACCTTGCAGTTGAGGGCGAAGAAAAGCCTATAGTTCAATTAGCCATAGGAGCCGGGAATGATGCCCCTCCTAGTCTGTGGTCAGCGCTAGATATTGCTAATGCGCCCAAAGAATTCCTTGAAGATGCAAAGAAACTGGAAGCTGCCGCTGCAGCCAAGACAGTGTTTGAGAAGGGATCTTCTAGCGCTGAGACCCTTTATGGTAGTAAGAATTCCAAGAAGAACTACCTCAGGAGGTTAAGAAAGAAAATTACCAAAACCAAGAAGGTGGCCGAGTTGAAGGCCTTGTCTAAAGTCGATCTTGAGGCTGCCGAGGAGCTGCCAATCCCTGCCTCTTCTCCACTCCTTAAAGGGAGTCATTTTCACCCCCTCGCAGCTGCTGCAGGGGAGGAGAGAGTTACTCGGATAGCTAGCACTCCGCCTAGCCCAGTAGACTATTCTGTTAAGAGAACCCCAAAGGAGAAGCAAGTTCTGAAAACTAGGATGCTTAGAAATATCATCCATACTTGTGCTGCTCAAGTGGGGCAAACTAAGGAACAGTATGTGAAACACTTGAAGGGAGTGATTTCACACAAGCTTGAGAAAGAAGTTCTGAAGGAAGAAAAGTCTGAAGCCAAGAACTTGACTCCTCAACCAGTGAGGAAGAACAAGAAATTTGTTAAACAACCTGTATCTTCAGTCTTGGTGGATGGATACCACTGGGTGCCTCGCCTCCCGTCTATAAAGACGGAGGAGATAGTATTAACTGGGTCTGGCCAGAGTCGCCCTTTCAGTGGTAGACCTCCGACTCCACCTTCAAAACTGTTAAAGCTGGCCCCAGTGATAGCAAAGTCAAAAGAAGTCTTCAGAGAGCCACAACCAGTTGATATTGAGGGCAAGAGGCCCATGTCGCCAGAAGAATCTTGTGCAAGGAGGAAATTCAGTAAATGTATTGGAATCCAGTTTAGAGAACCTTAGATTCAGATACCAGTTAAACTCCCTCGACTCCCAGTTCAGGGATGTGAGGACTCTATTCGTGTTGATGTTGGAGCCCCCACTGTTCAAGCACCTCCATCTCCAATTAAGATAGATGTCCCTCACCCTACTGAGGATGTCACCCTTGCGACTACCGACTCCGGGACAATCGAAGGGGAGGAGACAACTCAAGATCCTAATCAAGAGATGTTAGATCAATTGGTTAGCGAAGAGATCACTGAAGAAGATGTCAAGATTAGTAACATCTTTGATAAGTTAGATGTAAAAGAATATGACCAAGTGATGAATTATGATGGATATCTACCCATTTACACTGAAGCGATAGATGGTAGACCAGTCGAGGAAGTGGTACAAGAAATCAGGGATATCCTTAAGAAAAAGGTCGTTGATGAATTTAATCCGGACGAAGATGACTTGTTAGTTGACGAGGAGCCAGTAGCGGATGTCCACATGGTTGAAACTCGTGCATCAGCTAAAGATGCCGAGCCTTCTAAGCACCATTCTGGAAAGGAGGAAGAGTCAGCAGCAGTCGACTCAGATTCAGACAGTTCTGTCAGATTGAAAGAGAAGGATGAGTATATTAAAAATCTTGAAAGAAAAGTTGAAGAGATGATGATTAGAGTTGAACAGATGCAGAGTCAGCTTTTGCAATCACAGCAGCCGAGACCCGAGCAGTTGCAGCCCACAGTACTCACAACGGGCGAGCACAGCAGGAAGGCTGATTCTAGTTTCAAGCTTCCAGAAGTCACCTCTCCACCAGAAAAAGATATCCGTCAGATGATTGAGACCCAGGTAAGGGAGGCCTTAGCCCATTCACAGGGAACTGTATCTATTCCAAAGGGTAGACCCTACCCCGAGGAATATGATTTGGTTCCTTATCCTAAGGGTTTTGTGCCACCTTCTTTCAAAGTTTTTAGCAGCTTAGAAAACCCGAGACAGCATCTGGCCCATTTCCGAGCAAGCTGTTGCAATGCAAGAGGGTTGGATGCTCTACTCTTTCATCAGTTTGTGAGTAGTTTGTCCGGTATTGCTTTTTAGTGGTACGCAGATCTACCGAACGGTTCAGTAAAAACTTTCACAGAGCTCGAGGGTCTCTTTTTAAAGAGATTCTCAGGAGCTCAACAACGTGTAACCGTTGGTGATCTCGTCATCGAAAAACAAAAGCCGGGCGAGTCTTTAGTCGACTACATCTTGAGGTGGCGAAACCTCTCGATGAAATGTGAACCCCAGCTACAAGAGCAACATGCAGTGGAGATTCTTCTAAAGAATATCCACGGGCCTATTGCTTTTCTGTTAAAGGGGTTTACAATCAAAACCTTCGAGAAGCTTCTTAACAAAGCTAGTAATCTACAAGAAGAGGCTTCCAAAATGTCATTCTTGAAGGATTCTACTGAAGATAAGAAGGTTAGTAAACCGTTGAAATCCTTTGAAAAGAGGGCAGCAACGGTTTCAGCAGTCGACAAGGGGAAGAAGCCAGTTAACATTCAATCAAGTAATTCTACTGTTCAGCAGACTCAAAAACCCCAACCGTTTCAGGTAACTTCTCAACCCATCAGAGAATATCACCGACCCACTTTTGAAGAGAGATTGGCTCGTCCGTATCCATTCAAAAGGGAGTCGGTGAAGAAAATTTTTAAGAGCCTCCTAAAGAAGTCAGATTTTCGATTGCCGGAGGCCAAGAAGCCGGAAGAGGTAAATAAAAAGGATGATCCAACCTTTTTCCCCTACCATCGCATGTTGGGCCACACAATCGAAGACTGTATAGTCTTTAAGGACTGGCTCGAGAGAAACTTTCGTCAAGGTAATATTATAATTCCAAAGGAGTACTTGGTCAATCCGGATCAGGGATCTGTCAAATCAATTTCAGGTAATAATTCTAATCTTTCTTTGTCCATTGAAGATGGTTGGGATATAGCACTATCCCGGGCATTTAAAAAGTCGATTAACCAATCTTTCCGTCTTTCTCAACAGTTACCGACGAGAGCCCGGGGCCCGATCTGGGAGGTTGAGCTGGAGGCATCGCAGGAGGACTTTGGGACGATTTCCTCTCCAGTAGTTATAGGAACTACTGTATTAAATAAAAATGAAAAGAGTGAACCTTTTGTAGAGAGGAAATTTGTTGATGAGAGATGTGTACAAGTGGTGGATGGTGGCTCAAAACCACTAGCCCCACTAAAGTTATCTGACTTTTACTTTGCCCCATCAAAGGCAAAGGGTCAAAAATTTAATAAAAAGAAAGATCCTTCTGCAAATGTTTTGATGATTAGTGTTGAGAATGAAATCTTGAATGACTCTTCCGTTGAAAGTAACCCGGAGCCATCTGAGGACAATCAAGAAGCTCAAAAACCCAGCTCTCCGGATTTGACCCTTCAAGGAGAAGATGGATCTGATGTCTTATCAGATGGTGATACCCCTGAAATTAACTTTCAAGGGAGTCCCGTCGTGATAGACTTGTCAGATTCAGATTCTCATTCAGAAAATGACAATCAACCGCCTAAGGAGAGCGTAGACCTCCCCGTAGTTTGTCCTTCCGACGAAATCGTGCAAGTGCAACTGCGTGGTGGCAAGGTTTTACCCCCTAGGCTTCCCCCTCAGGAAAAGGGAAAACAAGTTGTTTCCACTGATCCGATTCAAGTTCCTACTCAACAACCAATTTCTCCTATAAATCCACCGGGTCCCGATGTTAATGTTCCAAGTGTCGATTACAACGTCTTAGCTCACCTTAGGAAGTTGCCTGCTAAGTTGAGCATCTACGATGCCCTTGTCCTTTCAAAAGAGATGAGGGAGACTCTAATTAAAGCACTTCTCGACCCAGAGATTTGCTTAGCTCAACTCGCTTCAACTTCCGAGGAAGAAGCTCTGTACTTCAAGGAAATCCCAGGAATTACCTTCTCCGATGAAGATCTACTCCTTGGAACTGCCGATCACAATCGTCCACTTTACATCACTGTAAATGTGGGAAAGTTCAAATTGTCAAGAGTTCTTGTTGATCCGGGTGCATCGGTCAACGTGATGAACATAAAGACTCTCGCATACCTTAGAATTGATACTAGCAAGCTCTCAACCGATAAGTTAGTGCTTCGCGGGTTCAACGAAAAAGGCGAGAAGGCTTTAGGTTCAATCACACTTCTTCTAGAAATAGGAGAATTGAAAACTGAAGCGAAATTTCATATAATTGATTCGGCGACATCCTTTAATGCACTCTTAGGTAGGCCCTGGATCCATGAGTATAGGATGGTTCCTTCCACCCTACATCAATGTATCAAGTACCAACGAGATGGCATTGAGTTCGAAATCAGGGGTGATTTGCAACCATTCTCTATTCACGAGATCGGGATCTACGAGGATGCTGCATATTATGTTCCCAAAGGGTCCACTACCAAATCTAAGATAGAGATCAATGTTAAGGAAGAAAAAGTGGAAAGTCATAGTTCAAAAGCAATTCAAGAGCTGAGAAAAGAAAAAATCAAGAGTACAAAAGAACAAAGTTCAAGCAGTGAAGACGACGTCGAGCATGTAGTCTTTAGGCCTCCAAACAATTTGCCTCAAAGAGGTGGAAGGATGGCCCAAAGAGCACGTGGCCGAGGCCGTGTTTCAACTGAAAGAAGGAATACCCCGATGTACATCGAACTTGAATCAAGTTCCGATGAAGAACCAGGAAAGATGGGCGACAGAATTGCTTTTGACTACAAAAAATCTAATCTTCCCCCAAAGTTTGATCTCACTTTAGATTCGGATAGTGACCAGGAGGATAACAATTCTAAACCTCAAAGTGATGAGCCCGAATTGAGTATGTATGAAAAGCTTAATAGGGTAGTTAAATCCTTAGCCTTAACCCAACTGTCTGCTGACAGAGTCTCAGGGTTAGTAACTAAGGATTCCCCTAACTTAGATGGAGAAGTAAGGAAAGTCCAGAGGTTCTTCCCTGACACCTCCTCTTCAAGGAACGAAGGTGATGTAATCCTTGAAGAGGCAGATTTCATCGAATTAATGGAATTACCTTTCGGCTACTTTCCTCTTGGTGTTAAAGCTCTTATTTCTAAAGGTTTTGCTCCAAGTCAATGGACTAAGGGTCAAGCTAGATACCACCAAAGTATTTGGAATTCCAAATTTAATAAAAATTGGACGAGTGGTATTGGCTTTGGTACCGTTAGTTCGTTTGACGATGATGAATATTGCTTGATGATAACCATCCATCTTGAGTCTGAAAGTGTCCCTACTGAAGTCGTCGATTCGCTCGACAGACTTTGTTTGGAGACCTTAGATGATTCAGATGAAGTTCAAATTCGGGATGCATCCCTTGAATTTGAAGAAGAAATTAAATCGACAGTTGATGAACTTAAAGAAATTAACCTTGGAACAGAGGATGACCCTCGCCCCACGTTCATAAGTTCTTTGTTGAGTGAGGACGAGTCTAAGGATCTAATTCAACTTCTATTCGAGTTTAAGGACTGTTTCGCTTGGACATACGACGAAATGCCGGGCTTGTCCGCCGATATAGCAGTTCATAAACTTGGAATCCGGCATGATGCTATTCCTGTCAAACAAGCTCCACGACGTATGCGTCTGGAGATCGAACAACAAGTCATTTCTGAAGTTAAGAAACTGGCCGAAGCCGGATTTATCCGGGAGGAGCAATATCCTTCTTGGGTAGCCAGCGTTATGCCCGTTCGAAAGAAAAATGGTCAAATCCGGGTCTGTGTTAACTATAGAGACCTGAATAAGGCATGTCCTAAGGATGAATTTCCTTTGCCAATTCCAAAACTCATGGTGGACATCGCCTCCTCGCATGTTGTTTTCTCCTTTATGGATGGCTCATTTGGTTATAATCAAATCAAGATGGCCCCAGAAGATGAGAGAAACACTGCATTCAGAAGTCCTATAGGGATCTTTTGTTATAAAGTGATGCCATTTGGCCTTAAAAATGCCGGTGCAACCTACCAGCGGGCTATGACTCGAATCTTTGACGACTTAATCCACAATCAAGTCGAATGCTATATCGACGATTTAGTTGACAAGAGCAAAGTTAAAGAGGCTCATCTTTATGACTTAAGAATCGTCTTCGAGCAGTTGCGCTGCTACGACCTTAAAATGAATCCCCTAAAGTGTGCCTTTGGCGTCGCATCAGGGAAATTCTTAGGCTTCGTAGTAAGGCACCGTGGAATTAAAATAGACCCTGCTAAAATCGAAGCTATCTTAAATATGCCACCTCCTAGGAGCCTTACTCAACTAAGGTCTCTTCAAGGTAGACTGGCGTATATAAGAAGATTCATTTCCAATCTTTCCGGAAGATGTCAACCATTCTCGGTCCTCACTAAAAAGGACGCCAAATTCATTTGGGACGAGAAATGTCAATCTGCTTTTGAAAATATCAAACAATACCTGACAAATCCACCAGTCTTGGCAGCCCCTATTCCGGGGAGACCTCTAATACTCTACACTGCGGCCCTTGACGAGTCTCTCGGGGCTCTCCTTGCTCAAGTCAATGACGAAGGGAAAGAGAATGCTCTCTACTACCTAAGTCGGAGACTTCTACCAACGGAAATTTGGTATCCAACGATTGAGAAACATTGTCTCGCCTTAGTCTTTGCAGCTCAAAAACTAAGACATTACATGCTTTCTCATCAAATCAACTTGATTTCTAGTTTCAACCCCTTGCAATACCTTATGACCAGGCCTACGTTGTCAGGACGTTTGGCTCGTTGGTCTATGATATTGCTCCAATTTGAAATCACCTTCATTCCCCTGCGTGCTGTGAAAGGGCAGGCCGTCACCGACTTCCTTGCGGCACACCCGTTGCCGGCGGAATCTCCTCTAAACGATGATTTACCTGATGAGCAAATCATGAGTTTTGAGGAAGCCACTACTCAAACCTGGGAAATGTATTTTGATGGTGCCGCGTCCTCTCAACGGGGCAAAACACCTGAATCTACTATTCCCGGGAAAGCCGAAGTTGGCCTGGTATTTATAACACCAGATAAGAGAATGATGTACTTTTCCTACCACTTATCAGAACCTTGTACGAATAATGAAGCTGAGTACGAAGCTCTGATAACTGGTCTGGAACTTACAATTTTGATGGAGATTAAAGAGATTAAAATTTTTGGTGATTCCCAACTGGTGATCAACCAAATTGCAGGAACCTATAAAGTTTTGAATCCTAAACTCCTGAAATACCATCAGTACACCTGTCACTTGCTCGAGCAAATTCCGATTGTAACTATGTATAGGATTCCCCGTGGAAGCAATTCTTCGGCGGATGCCCTCGCAAAGCTTGCAAAAGAATTTGCCTGTCCAGAAGAAGATTCCATCCCTATAGAGGTCCAGGGTGGTCAAGTCCTATCTCCTATAGATTTGGAGTACATCAACAAACAAATATTTCAAGTCCTTTCTACCTCTTCAGCAGTCAATGAAGAAGCAGATTGGAGACAACCGATAATTGAATATCTTCAAGAAGGCAAGCTCCCTAGTGAGAAATCACTTGCCCATCAAATCAAGAAACGTGCCCTATCCTACGCACTAGTCAACAACACATTGTACCGATGATCGTTTGGTCAGATGTGGCTCCGTTGTTTAGACAAATGTGAGGCCCTGAAGATCGTTAACGAAGTCCATGCTGGACTGTGCGGTGCTCATCAATCGGGTCCTAAGATGAAAATGAAGATCAAAAGACTTGGATACTACTGGCCTACGATGATTGACGATTGCATGAAAATTGTAAAGTGTTGTCATCAGTGCCAAGTACATGGTATGGTTTTACATCAGCCGCCTAACGTGTTGCATCCCACGATAGCCTCGTGGCCCTTCGAAAGTTGGGGCACGGATATCATCAGGCCAATTGACCCTCCTTCCTCGAAGGGTCACCGCTTCATTTTAGCAGCGACTGATTACTTTTCAAAGTGGGCGGAAGCAGTCCCACTGAGAAATGTAACATCACACCATGTAATGAAATTTTTCCGTGACCATATCGTATATAGATTTGGCGTTCCGCGCAGAATCATATCCGATAATGAGTCCGCTTTCAAGTCTACAAAGATCAATAACTTTGCAAGTCACCATGGTATTGATTGGAGATACTCAACAATCTATTACCCTCGGGCTAATGGATTGGCTGAGGCCTTCAATAAAACCTTGGTCCAGATCATTAAAAAGACCCTTGATGATAACAAACGTCAGTGGGATGAGAGGTTGGTGGAAGCTTTGTGGGCCTATAGGACCACTTATCGAACCCCAACCCAATCCACACCGTTTGCACTAGTGTATGGATCTGAGGCCGTACTCCCTCTCGAAGTTCAAATCCCTTCGCTCAGAATTGCGATTCAGAACCAGATTACAACTCAACAAAATGCACAACTCCGTTTGGAAGAACTCGAAAGCCTTGAAGGACGTCGTCTTCAAGCTCAGCAAAATCTAGAGTTGTACAAGGCCCGAATGATTCAAGCTCACGATAAGTTAGTGCGACCTAGAACCTTCCAAGTAGGCGACTTGGTCTTGGTTCTTCGGAGGCCTATCTTAGCACACCGAAAGCTCGGTGGAAAGTTTGAACCAACTTGGGAAGGACCCTTCGTAGTGGAAACAACCTACGAAGGAGGCTCGTGTCAGCTAGTTGATTGTAAAGGAAATCACCCAATGCTTCCTGTAAACGGGCGTTTCCTTACGAAATACTATGCTTGATGTAGCTCGAATTTTAAATCAATAAAATCTTCAAGTTTCAATCAATTTTGTCCAATTATCTTCAAATCTTTTTAAAGTTTAATACATTGCGTCTCTTTTCTTAAGACTGAGAAGTGATTTTTCAGATCTTCTTGTCTTAAGTTCAAGCCTTTTAATGATGAAGTATGCCTTTTGTGGCATCATCCTAAAGTTCAAATTCTAATCTTGATCTTATATAGAGCAAGTTTCCTCTATATACAATTTTTTTTTTTAAATTTGATCACCTGTGTAAAGCAAGTTTTCTTTGCACATGATCAATCCAGATCCGATCATCTGTAGAGCAAGTTTCCTCTACCAATGATCATTTTAACCTTGATCTTATATAGAGCAAGTTTCCTCTATATACGATTGTTTAAATTTGATCACCTGTGTAAAGCAAGTTTCCTTTGCACATGATCAATCCAGATCCGATCATCTGTAGAGCAAGTTTCCTCTACCAATGATCATTTTAACCTTGATCTTATATAGAGCAAGTTTCCTCTATATACGATTGTTTAAATTTGATCACCTGTGTAAAGCAAGTTTCCTTTGCACATGATCAATCCAGATCCGATCATCTGTAGAGCAAGTTTCCTCTACCAATGATCATTTTAACCTTGATCTTATATAGAGCAAGTTTCCTCTATATCCGATTGTTTAAATTTGATCACCTGTGTAAAGCAAGTTTCCTTTGCACATGATCAATCCAGATCCGATCATCTGTAGAGCAAGTTTCCTCTACCAATGATCATTTTAACCTTGATCTTATATAGAGCAAATTTCCTCTATATACGATTGTTTAAATTTGATCACCTGTGTAAAGCAAGTTTCCTTTGCACATGATCAATCTAGATCCGATCATCTGTAGAGCAAGTTTCCTCTACCCATGATCATTCTAATCTTGATCTTATATAGAGCAAGTTTCCTCTATATACGATTTTTCAAATTTGATCACCTGTGTAAAGCAAGTTTCCTTTGCACATGATCAATCCAGATCCGATCATCTGTAGAGCAAGTTTCCTCTACCAATGATCATTTTAACCTTGATCTTATATAGAGCAAGTTTCCTCTACATACGATTGTTTAAACTTGATCACCTGTGAAAAGCATGTTTCCTTTGCACATGATCAATCCAGACCCGATCATCCGTAGAGCAAGTTTCCTCTACCAATGATCATTCAAACCTGATCCTCTATACGGAGCAAGTTTCCTCCATATACGATCATCCAGACCCGATCATCCGTAGAGCAAGTTTCCTCTACCAATGATCATTCAAACCTGATCCTCTATACGGAGCAAGTTTCCTCCATATACGATCATTCCAAACTCGATCCTCTATGTGTGGAGCAAGTTTCCTCCACATATGATCATCCAGACGCGGTTCTTTGTGTAGAGCAAGTTTCCTCTCCATAAGACCGTTCTTTAATGATGGAGTACGCCCTTTGTGGCACCGTCCTAGATTTTAAATCTAGATTCGATCTTTTCTTGGGAAGCAATTCTTCCTTCCCACAAGATCATTCCAGCCTTCTTCTCCTTAAGGTTAGGTTTTCCTTCTTCCCTTAAGATTAGATCTACTAGTGGTAGAGTATGCCCCTCGTGGCACTACCCTAGTATCAAACTCAAATCCGATCCTCTATAGTTAGGAATTCTCTCTTCCTATAGGATCACCTAGGCTTTCTTTTCCGTTAGGGATAGAACTTTTTCTTCCCTTAGGATTCGACTCGCTAGTGGTAGAGTACGCCCTCTGTGGCACTACTCTAGTATCCATTCAAACCTCGATCCCCCAAGGATAGACCTTTTCTTTCCCTTAGGATCAAAAATCCAGACTTGACCTTTTTTGGTCAACGCCAATATATGCAATAGAATTACATTCAATTACACATATTGGGGGTCCATTTGTTGACCTCATTTTTGTATGAGGTCATTAGGGACCCATCCAGATCAATACTGATCATATATCAATCTAAACTCCAGATCCTAGGATCTATCTAATCCCTAGGATTCTTCCAAGATCAATCTAAATTCTAGGATCCTCCTAGACCCCAGACCTTAGGATCAATTTAGATCTTAAGTCAATCCAGACCTCAATTCAATTCAAATCTCAATCAAAATCCAGACCCTAGTCCAGTTCAAGATCTCAATCTCCAGTTCAATCTTTGATCTTATTTCTGATCAAACTTCAACCTTATCCGATCAATTATTATCCTCCAAATGATCATAAATGGTTTAGATAATTCAAACCTAATCTATCAAACTCAAAATCCAGATCAAATTCAAAAAAATTTAGACTCAAAGCCTAAATCCAAGGCCCAAAGGTTTTGTCTTAAAGGCTTTTTTCATTGAAATTTCAAACACTTTGAAACCAGTCAATTGACCTCCGATTCAGAGTCTGTCAGTTGCATACTGATGGGACATGTCTCTGGAGGCAACCCACCAAATTTGAGCTCATTCTGAGGTTTCTAACCCCATAAACTAAATCAAAGTCCAAAGACTGTAAAACCTTCAAATATTTACAGCCCATGCCACTGGACCTATCACTATGAAGTTTTTGACCTTAGAGCATTCACCAAATTCTCTAGTCACTTCCAGACCCTTAATATTGATATGTTGAGTGATAAACTGGAATTTTCTGGACTCATCTCAGCCCCTAGTGGCCATGAGCCCAAAATGACCAAAATAGCCCTATGGGGCTCAAACTTTGATTTTAAATCAAATGAACTCCGAATTGAATGCAATCACTTGCAGCAAGTTTTAAATGTCATGTCAAACCTATTGGACCCATTCCTAAACCCTGGGTCAACCTAGTTGACCGGGGTTGACCAAACAAGCCCTTAAGGGTCAAAACATGCATTTTGACCAAATTGACCTCTCCAGACCTTGGGATCACCTCCAATGGTCTCCAAATATCATTTCGAACTTGTCCAGTCCAGCCCCACCCCTTGGGTCAACCCGGTTGACTCAGTCAACCTAGGTTGACCTAATGAGCCCTTAAGGCTTAGAATGGGTCACTTTAACCCATTTGATCAAATCTAACTCTTAACCTCTCAAAATTCTTTCATTTGACATTTCAAATATTTCTAAACCCACTTTGAGTTAGAACCTAGCCAGTTTGATCAAATCAACTTTTCAATTTTTTGGTCAGAGCTCTCTAAACATGTGTTGATTCAAATCGTGTTTGGGCTCTAGTCTTTAAGACCAATTGCAACCTTTCTTAATGACTCCTAGCCATTATGTGGCTGCCACCTCATCAAGCATGAAGGTTGGTTGACTGGTCAACCCAGTCAACAAGTCTTCTAAAGGCTTTAAGGGGTCTAAATGCTCAAACAAGCTCAAGCCATCCCAACCCCTTTGAACCTAATTCACTCAACCAACACTCAAGACATCCCTCTATGCCATCTCAGCTGTCCACTTGGTTGTTGACTGGTCAAACCAGTCAACAAATGGTCAAAGGAGCCTCCAAATTGTTAAAACCCTTGATCAAACTTGTTAAACCCAAATCCTCTCAATCCTTTTGATCAAATCCAATTCAAACCAGCACCCATAGCTCCTCTTATTGCCACCTCACCATTGTTTGACTGTTTGACCAGTCAAACGGTCAACACAATGTTTTGAGTGAATTTAAGGTGATCAAACAAATTCCTTAAACTAATCCATTCTTGATTAACCCATTCCAGCTATTGAGTCAGGCTCTAGAACATTCCTAAAGCCCTCCCTAGCCATCAGATCTTGATCAAATGACTCCAATCACTCCACATGCCCATATGGGGACCAAGGGAGCTTTCCATGTAGGATGTCCTTGTGATGTCCTTGCTCTCAGCCTTCCAACAACCCCTAGGGACACTTGGCAGCATCCAGGGACCTAGCCAGTCGATCTTAGCCATCCAAAACCACCTGGGGACGTTTGAATAGGAAAAAGATGCCCTAGAGCCGCTCATTCGAATCACTACATTCTCTCACCCACCTAGAGCTCCTCCAGCAAAACTCTTTGTTCGTTTGAGCTCTACTGGACTTCCTTGACACTTCCCCACCCAAATCCCTCCGGTCAAAGCTTTCCTCCGGCGAGATTCCGACGAACTTGGCTTAATCCGGTCAAGGGACTTTGCTGCTCGATCCAGGCGTTTTGGACTCGAGATTTCTTCTACAAATATTAGCGTGGACAGTCTACAAGTGCAGAGAAATTAAAATTGATCCAATCCAACGGTAAAATCCTTCAAAACCCTTAGATTTAGCTCACAATAGATGAACTTATTTAACTTTTCATGTGAGGTGTTTTAGACTAAACGAGCATATCCCCATTATTTATGTTCATTAGCTTGACCTATGTTTCAAATTTCAAATCATTTCATCCATTAAATCGAACAAACGAGTCAAAAATTGATTCTAGGGCTTCTCAGTAATTCGCTACAGGCATGCGTTTCTGGAGCCGTTGATTTCAAGATCAACGGCTCCGATCTCGACATCTTGTTGTCTGTCCGACCACGTGTATCCGCAGTTTGTATGGATCACGGTTTGGCTAGATCACCAACGTCCATTCGAAACCGCGGGATCAAACTCAACCGTCCGATCCCGTTGGGTTGAGATCAGACGCGTGATCTGATCTGGGTCATTAGATCAAACCGCGTCCGATCTAACGGCCCGGCGCGTTGCCGCGCTAGTTAAGTGAGCCGCGTCAGCTGACCGCCGCCGTCCACGCGGTCCAGTCGCTGCCCGCCACGTAGAAAGCGCGTGGGACCCTCCCGCAATCATTCCTAATGATTGCTCTGACTGCCGCCTATGCGCTGGACGAATACCGCTCTACCACGTGGCATCCCGCCGCCAGAACCTGTATTTAATATAAATTAAATTTTTTTTAACTGCTTAATTAACAGAAAATTCAAAAGAATTGATTAAAAATTAAATAAGTATAAAAAAAAATATTTTTTATATTAAAATATTCAGACCTTTAATTTAAAATTATAATTATTTTAAAATATTAGATATATTTTAGATAATTATTAAATACTTAATTTTAAATATTTAATTAATATTTAATTAAACATTAAGTTAAATATTTTCCTAATTTTAAAAGTTTATATGTTAAAATATGTTAAATAATAAAACATTTATTTTAAATTAATTCAATTTTAAATTAAGTTTAATTTAAATTATATTTTGAATATTTTATTTTATATATTAATTAATTGTTTAAATATTAATTACTACTTAATCGAAATCAAATTTAAATAATTTTAAAAATTCAAATTTAATTAATTTTAACCTATAAAATTCTAATTAATATATCAAATTTTATTCAAAATACTCTAACTTAACATTAATTTTAAGATTAAAATATTCATTTATCTTGATTTATATGAATTATTTGAATATCTTAATATTTAATTAATATTTAATTAAATATTATATTGGTTATTTTAAATTTTAAAAATTATTTTCTAACAACTTCAAAAATCAGAGATCTCTCAAATCCTTTAAAAAAAAAATTTGTTTTAATAATATTTTCAAATTACTCTATTTTGAAACTTATATCTTTGTATATATATATAGGTTTATATATATCTATATATATTTCAATCTTAATTTAAAATTATATATAGAAATTAAATCTTTAATATTTGAGGGATCCCTTTGAAATTTCAAGCTTTGGTTGAATATGGATGAATAGAACTAATGGGGATAATTGGTGAATAATCATTTTCTTGATTATTCACTAATCTTGTCTTTAATTACATTGTCTTAAATTTATTCCATGCATGCTTAGGAAACACACACCACATAGTCTAAGGCTCTCCTAGATTTAGGAATTGATTGTGCTTATGTATGTGTAACATGCTTAGTCAAGGGTTAGTTAAAATATTGATTCAAACCCATCAAATTTAGTGACATAATTAAGGACAATAATTAAGAACATGTTTAGAAAACTTAGAGAAATTCTAGAAATTAGGATTCACTTCCCCTTGAGTTGAAACTTCAAACACTTGAACTTAGTGACATATACAGCCACTAGAAAAATTTTCACTGGTTTTAGGGGCCTTTAAGCCCCTTAATCAAATTTCCTAAGTTTAAGCCTTAATTAAGCCATTAAAACTTCCAGAAAATATAATAAATATATTTTAAACCCTAAAAATATGTATAAACCCTCTAACTGACCAGAATTCAATCCTTAACTCATGAAAATTGAAATCCCCTTGATTTGACAGCAATTTAAACCTTAATCTAATTTTAAGTGAAAATCAATATTTAATTAATATAATTAATTAATAATAATTAAAAATTCCAAAAATTTCCCAAACACTTGGGAATCTCTCCTTAGGTCATTCCTGACCTTTGGAGCTGATTTCAAGGAGTTGGGATCTCATTTGGAGCAAAATCACAAAAAGGCCCTTTAATTAAAGAGTTTTAAAAATTCATTAAATAGTCAAAAATTTAAACCTTCATAACTAATTCCAGAAAAATCCAAATTAAACAAACTCACTTGCATTCAACTCATAATAATGTCTAATATTTATTAAAAATTTTAAATGCCATAAATTTGTAATATTTCAAAAAGTCAACAAATTGGTCAAACCGTAGTTAAAATCTAGTGCAAAACTTCAAACCTTTGTAATAAAATGTAGAAAAATCCGATTTCAACGTACTTACCTTCTAACTGATCGTAGTAAGGTATAGTATTTTAATAAAATATAAACATTCCAGAATTTGAACTTAATCAAAAAGTTAATTTTCAACCCCTTAATTAAATGATTAAAATATTCAAAAATTCATAAAATTCAAAATTATTCCAAAACTCCAGAAAATGTTAACTTAATGTTTAAAACATTCAACAAACCTTTTAAAACACAACAACCATCCTAAAGATGAAGTTTATTGGCTGGACTACTCCGGGCTGCGGGGCTAAGTGTCCTAAGGAGGCTGGTTCCTCGAGCCTGGTGGCACAACGCCACGAATGGATTCCAAGGGGTGTTAAACCTTAAGAATAGATTAATTATTAATTATCCAACCTTTTAAAATCTTTAATTCAATTACATTAATTTGGTTTATTGGCTGGACTACTCCGGGCTGCGGGGCTAAGTGTCATAAGGAGGCTGGTTCCTCGAGCCTGGTGGCACAACGCCACGAATCAATTAATGGCAAACTTAAATTAATCAAATCTTTAAAAAATCAGCAAAGAAACTTTTTTTAATAAAATACATTAACCTTCCAGCCCTTAAAATCAACAATCAAACCTTGAGCAACTTTAATCTAATGATCCTATTTAGGACATATCAAAACCACACAACCTGCCTCACACACTGTAGATGGTTTGCTAGGACAACCGAATCTAGTTTTAGGCTAGGCCGGTGTTTACTTTTCCGCTGTGTGCCGGGTTTTCGAATTTTCATTGCATGCTGTTTGCCAGTTTAGACTTGATGTGTTTATTTACTTACCTGCTTACTGTACTTTGCACTGTGGTTTGATTGTGCGTTAGATTTACCCCTAGGTTAAGGACGAATTATACTTGTGCAATCTTATGCAGGTGGCCATGCTCATACAAGGAGCTGAAATTAAAGGGGGCAGTTAATAAAAAAAATTATATACTCTTTGCACAGGTACCTGCCGCGCTTAAGACCCCCTTTAAATAAAAAGAGCATGGCCAAGTGTGGCTAAAAGTAATGCATTTTAATTTTTTATAATTGCTTCGGAATATATACAACTGTTGATTATTAGGATAACCTTGCAGGATCGAGTCTAGATTTTCTATTTCAAATTAATGTAAATTCAATTCAATTAAGGTTGTAATTATTTAGAATGATTTGAGATTGGGATATAAATATCCAATTTGAATTCCAAAAATGTGAAGACATCCCTAAAGGGGAGAGTCTTCTTCCATTTGGAAGTCAAATTAGGATACTTTTCAAATATCCAAAGAGAAAAGATAACACCCCGGTCAAGGGGGAGTTTCTTTTCATTTGGGTATCCGGAACCGACGAATCAAGATGTTCGTGTGAAGACGAAGAAGTGGACAACGAGAAGAATCCCAAATCTCAAAGTCATTTGATTTAGGATTAGAAATCCGGGTTGTAGTCAGTGGTGCCCGGCCACTTTACTTTCTTGCAATTCTGTGATGTAATAGTAAGTGGCACTTGCCATATGGACATTCAATTTGATATACTTAATTTAATTGATTTATTTAATTTAATTGCGCATTAGAAATCCTGTTTTTCTAGTCTTTTTATTTGCATGTCGTATTTGGTTTGACCTGGAATACGATTTTAGGCTCTTAGGGGTCTGTCAAAAAATTCTTTTACTCAAATTAAATAAAAATTTTAAGATAAGATAGTAACTCTAAACGGTCCTAAGAAGTAAGCTCGGACTCGCCGAGGGTTTTTCATGCATCCATATTGTACTTTCTCTACCTTGTTAGGCATCTCCCCGCCTGCGGGTTCTGGCAGGCCACCTGACCTATGAGGGTGCCGATCTGTCAAGGGGATGTTATGTAATCTCTAGGATAAAACCTATTTTCCAAGCCAAAATTTTTAAACTGCTACATACTGATTTTGCATCCAATCGAGTCAATTAGCATGCATCGCATTAGTAACACATTAAAATCGAGTCTAATATTTAATTGCATTATTTAGACATAAAACCCGACATGAGTCTAAGGGGTCAATTAAGGATCTGCTCTAGATGTCGACCCCATTCCTCTAAAATTTTCTAATTAACGTCCCTACCACTCAACATTAAAAGACCGGACTCATATTTTAAAATCGTTTAGGTGGTTTAGCTGGCTCCCCAATCCAGGCCGGGGTAAGACCAGATCCGCATTGCACTAGCTAGGTTCGGGGCACTAATTTTTTAGTGCCCAATTTAGACTTAGGTTCTGAGGCTGGCTCGGGCCATAAGACCTCGACTTTCGGGAATCGAATCCCAAATTTCTAATAAAATTGACCATTCAAATTAAAGAATCTATTTCAATCAAATTCGAGCCCAACAATTAGGATAGGCTGGGGTGTTTCTGAAGTAATTCAGAATCTCAAAACACCTCCTACTTTTCTCCCTTTGGATTCGAAAATAAATCTTCAATTTTGACCCAATCCCATTTGAATTTCTAACCCTTTATCTCCTTTGACATACAACTTTGAAATCTTAAATGAAATTTATATCGCTATTTTAATCGAGAGTTTTCGTAGGAAAATCTCTAATTTTATTACGATGTAATTAACTACGAGGGCTTGCGCTCGTAGGAGATTTAGAAACCCGGATTTAATTTTTTAAAATTAATGTTTTTTCAAAAATCTCTAATTAATTATTCTTGGGAAAAATACAACGATCATTATCGTCATTCTCAAGTGATCGAAAATAATTGATATTTTCTTTCTTTGGAGAGATATATCAATTATTATCATAATTTTGATTATGAAATTAATGATCTTCCATCCAAGTTAGCATAGTCAAATAATCTTGAGTTTGACTACGATAATTTGGGTAATTTTAATGTTTTGAAATTTGGACCAATTAGTGAACAATATCTTCCCTGTTTGAGATGATATATTGTTCCTAATGTTGTGTTGGATTTCAAAACTAAAGTTCAAAATTTAATCTTCCCAAAAATAATTAAATATTTTCCAAAATTATATATATACTTAAATCTATATTTTTTTTAATCAAAACAGCAAGGCAGCCGTAGAAAATCATGAATGTTTGCTATCATCAAAATTCTAATCCATAAAATCAGATTTGTAACAATCTCCTCCTTTTTTATGATGGCAAAACAAAAAATAATCTAAGCAGTTCAAGAAACATTGAGAAGAAACAAAACACAGTTTTAACTATTCAATAGCATATTCAAACTACAGAACAAACAGTACACAAACTACTCCCTCTTTTGACATCACAAAAAGAGAGGAGGAAAATACTCGAAAAATATGAAAGCAAAAGTTTTTTTTTTTTAAGTCAAAGCATGAATATAACATAGTCTCTATATGGATTGATTTTAAATATATGTAAGACTAATGAGTTAACAATGTGAAAATTTGAAAAAATAGTGAAATATCCAATCCTATTTACGTTAAGCTCAGACTTCTCTTAGGGCTAAACCATCTTTTAAAATCAAAAGACCTAACTCAAAAAAATCCAATTAAATAATAAAAAGAGACCCATTCAAGATTTAGTTTTAGAAAAGTATCTTATAGAATAATGTATCAAAATAATTTGTCACAATCGTGAAAATTTGAAATCAAGTCTTTGTAAATCTCAAGTGATACATGAATTCTTCTAAGATTTTAAAAGTTCTAAAAGAGAATAGAACTTGCTTTTAGTGGGCTCATTTTATGCCTCTTGTCAATTTAAATGGCGCACATTAAGAATCTTTTTATTTTTGATACACTTTGTGTATACTTTTCAATTTGGTGTCATTATGTATCTTTTGTTTTGGCATCATTGACCATTTTTTTTAATTATTTTTGCAAGCTATATTTCTTTTCAAAACTCTTAAATATTCTCAGTTGTGAGGATATCTTCTAGATATTAGAGAAGAAAAACTCACTCTTTAATATAGGGAAGAACAAACCACAAAACGGGAATAAAAAATCATATGATAAATGTAATGACAGGATAACAAGAAATCTTGAAGTAATATAAAGACTTTGATCATTATAAATATAAGCTAGATTACTATAGTAAGGTAGAAAAGATCTCAATCGCAAAGCCCAGTTGATAATTTGAGATAGACTTTTGTTTAGAAAAGAAAATTACACCACTAAAATAGGCCATAGAAAGAGACACAATCAATGGTGTTTTCTCCCTTTAATAGATTAAGAGATGTAAAATATTGACTACAAATTTTTAAAAGGAAAAAATATGTTATAAAATATCATTTCAGTAGTGACCATAAAAAAGGAACAAAAAAAGAAACAAAACTGATAAGCAAAGAAAAACAAAAATAAGCAATAAAACCGAAGATTCATAAATAAGTTCATGCATTTAGTCAATCACACTCAATCTGGTCCTTAAGGTGCTGAAAGTATCAAAGCCAATGGTTTAGTAAAGATGTCAGCCAATTGATTCTCAGTTGTCACATGGTGTAACTCAATGTCTCCTTTGGTCACATGGTCTCTAATAAAGTGATGCCTTATGTCAATGTGTTTGATCCTTGAATGTTGGATAGGATTCTTAGAGATGCAGATGGCACTAGTGTTGTCACAAAGGATTGAAATTATGTCTATAGTTAATTCTAAATCTAGAATTTATTGCTTCAACTGAAGGACTTAGGTCACACAACTTTCTAAGGAAATATACTCAGCTTCAATAGTGGAAAGTACAACAGAGTTTTGTTTTCTACTAAACTAGGAGACTAAAGACTGTCCTATGAATTGGCAAGTTTCAAAAGTGCTCTTGCTATCCCCCCTACATCCTATAAAATTAGAATCAGAATATCCAATAATCTCAAAATAAGTGTTGTGCCTAGGATTCCAGATTCCTAAGTTTTGGGTCCTCAAAAGATATATGAGAATTCTCTTAACTGCAGTCAGGTGGGATTCTTTAGGATCAGCTTAAAATCTAACATAGAGACAAACACTAAATATTATATTAGGTCGACTAGTAGTCAGGTAAAGTAAAGATCCAATCATCCCTCTATACTTCTTTTGATCAATAGATTTTCCACTTATGTCCTTATCCAACTGAATATTAGAAATCATGGGAGTATTTATTGGCTTGACTTTCTCCATTTCATATTTCTTTAAGATGTCCTTAATGTACTTTGATTGACTTACAAAGGTTCCATCATCCAATTATTTTATGCTAAATCTCAAAAAGTAGGACAACTCTCCCATCATACTCATCTCAAACTCCTTACTCATTGATTTAGAAAAATCATCACATAACTTTTTATCAAAAGATCCAAAAAGTATATTATCAACATAGATCTGAATAATGAGTAACTCATCTCCTACACTTCCTTTAACAAAATCCCTCTTCAGTAAAAATGTGTTAAGCCTCTCATACCAAGCTCTTAGTGCCTGTTTTAATCCATATAAGGTCTTTTTTAATTTAAAAACATGATTTGAAAATTGAGAACTCTCAAAACCTGAGAGTTGCTCTACAAACACATCCTCTTTTATTACCCCATTTAAAAAGGTACTCTTCACATCCATTTGGTAAAGCTTAAATCCCTTATAACAGGCAAAGGCTAGTAGCACTCTTATGGCTTCCAATCTAGCTATAGGGGCAAAGGTCTCCTCAAAATCAATCCCTTTTATTTGGTTGTACCCCTTAGCTACCAATCTTGTCTTATTCCTAACCACCACACCAAAATCATTCATTTTATTCTTAAAGACCCATTTGGTTCCAACTACACTTTGTCCCTTTAGTCTTTTTATAAGCTTCTAAACATCATTTCTAACAAATTGATTTAATTCCTCTTGTATAACTAAGATCCAAAACTCATCAGATAAGGCTTAATTAATATTCGTGGGTTCAGTCATTGAGATAAAGGTAGAGTGGTTCACTTCCTTTGTAAGTCCATGCCTAGTCTTAACACCTTCAGAGGGGTCTCCTAAGATCAGTTCTTTAGGATGACTCAAAGAATATCTCCAATCCCTAGGCAAAGTGTGTGTAGGATCAACCCTTTTCTCTAGATTTAAATTTTCTACTCCTTGGATAATTTCTCCTACTCCTACTCTCTTTTCCAAAAATTCAACTCCTTTAACACCATCTTTATCCTCAATTCTAGACTCCTTAGGATCAGATTCATCAAATACTACATGTGTAGTCTCCTCCACCAATATCCTTTTATTAAATACCCTAACGAATTTCCCAACACTTGAGTAACCTAAGAACACTCCTTCATCAGATTTTGGGTCAAATTTTTCTAAGTGTGTCTTCCCATTATTATAAATGAAAACCTTACAATCAAAGACATGGAGGTGGGAAAGGTTGGGTGTTCTACCCTTAATAATCTCATAAGGTGTCTTATCATGTTTGACTCTAACATTCATCCTATTCAACACATGACAAGCTGTGTTTATCGCTTCAGCCCAAAAGTATTTAGGAAGTAAATACTCTGCAAGCATGGCACTAACGGCCTCAACTAAGGTCTTATTCTTCCTTTCAGCTATCCTTTTCTGCTGAGGGGTCCTGGGAGCTGAGAGGTTATGACTAATCCCTTTATCCTCACAAAATCTCCAAATCTTTCATTTTCAAACTCTCCCCCATGATCACTATGGATGGTCAAGATCTCACAACCTCACTTTTCTAAGCCCAAGTAGAGAAGGATCTAAACTCATCAAAAGACTCACTCTCATGTGACAAAAGTTTAGTTCAAGTGAACCTCGAGTAGTCATCAACAATCACAAATCCATAGACTTTTCCTCTCAAGTTGGTAGTGCTAATGGGTCCAAATAAATCCATGTGAAAGACTTCTAAAGGTCTAGAGTTACTAATGTCCTTAATGGAGTGAAAAGAGGATTGGACTTGCTTTCCTAGTTGGCAGGCATCACAAAGGTGATCTTTAGAGAAATTAAGTTTGGGGACACCTCTAACTAGATCTTTTTGGGTTACTCTTCTAAGGGTTTTTATACTAGCATGATATAATCTCTTATGCCACAACCAAGAATCATCAACAATAAATTTTTAAGCAAAATGAAGTAGCATATTCAATATTATTTAAATCAAGTATGTAAATATTATTGATCCGCTTTCCCTACAAAATAGTGTTGTTATTTAAGCTTATAATTCAAGTGTTTTCCAAAAAATTTATGATGAAACCCTTATCACAAAGCTGACTGATGTTGAGCAAGTTATGTTTCAGTCCATGTACAAGCAAAATATTTTCAATCAAAAGGTTCTTAGAATTTCCTATTATACCTGAGTCCACCACTTTCCTGACGGTGTTATCTCCAAGAATAATCTTACATCCTATCCTAGTCTCCAACAAAATGAATTGATTAGAATCTCCAGTCATATGTCATGAGCATTCGTTATCCAGGGACCACATACTCTCATGAGGCCTTTTGTGAGAGTTTGCCTACAAAATAGCAAATATCAGATTTAGGAACCCAAACAGGTTTGGGTCCCTTCTTATGAAAAGAAGTATGCATTACATTAATGTTATGCTGTGAAACATGCAGTTTTGGTCTCCATATCAAATGTGTACTATGGTGAATAGTGCAAGTGTGTGAGATGTGTCCTAGCATGCCACATGAAAAATATCTAACTCCAGGAAAAGGATTTACTAATCTATTTGGGTGGTGATGCCTCTTTTTAATATTATGTGATGCATGCAATGTTGGTTTATTTTCAAAAGCTTTGAGATTTATTTTTAATAAATCATGCTCATCAATCAAATCAGAATTCTTTTTATTTAACTCATCAAATTTATCAAGTAAAGACATGTGATTGCTATCAAGTAGAGTGTATTCTTTACTTAAACTTTCATGCTCTCTTTACAAATTTAAAAACTCTAAATTTAAACTAGCATGCTTTTTCTTAAGTTTCTTAGATGATGCATGAATTCTCTCGCAAATTTCGACTAATTGATCATAGGTTGGTTCATATACCTCTTCTTGATCTAATTGATTAAGATGATCACCCATTAAGCATAAATTTGTTCTCCTCTTCACCTTCAGTTTCAGATGAGTCAGATGCAAAATCCGCCCAGAAAGCTTTTTGGTACTGCTTTTCCTTCTTGTATTTGGGTTTCTCCTCACCCTTCTCCTTGCTTGGGTGCTCCTTAAGTGTAGGACAATCAGCTTTAACATGTCCAGATTTCCTGCATTCAAAGAAAACAACATAGAAGAACTTAGCTCTCTTCCTAAAGCATGTAAAGAGGTGACAATTTGAGTAAATCTTGTATACATATCAGAAATTGATTCAGAAGGATTAATAAGAAAAAATTTGTAGTCATGCAACAAAATATTCAACCTAGATTATTTAACTTCATTGGTTCCTTCATAAGTTACACACAATCTATCCCAAATTTTTTTTTCAGTTGCACAAGTTCAAACATGCATATAATCTTCAGATTTTAAAGAACAGAAAAAATAGTTCAAGTATTTTGCATTAAGTTTTGCTAAGTCTCTTTCATCAAAAGTCCATTCAGTTAAAGAAACTTCTATTTTAATTCCATTAAGTTCACGAGAAGGTGGTGTATAACCTTCTTTAACAAGCATCCATATACGATAATAAAGCGATTGTAAAAATGTAGACATGTGAGTTTTCCAAAAATCAAAAGAAATATTATCAAACAAAGGTGGTCGTATAATAGAATATCTTTTTGTTGTATTACGATTACCAAAGTTAGCCATCAATCAAAATTCAAAAGTTTTCAAAAACTTGTTTTTATGAATCCTTCTTTGATACCACTTGAAAGTTCATTAGGGATGTTAAGCCTTAATGAACTAGTCCCAAGGCTAATCAAGAGGGGGGTGAATTGATATTTTAAAAATATTTCGATCAAAAACACAATCTTAAAACAAACCAAGATTCACCACATAAATTTAGAGTGCAGAAATTAAATGCAGAAGAAGTAATAAAGAACACAGAAAATTATAGTAGTTCGATCAACATGACCTACATCCACTCCTCGGAGGCGCCCTTCGAATATTGCACTAAACTCAGTGTCTCTCCTTTTGCCCCCACAGCAATGCGGAGAAGCATTTACAAATCTCTATTTCACCAACCAAGGTGAGGCAGAGAACCCAACTCCTTTTGCTTCCTCCAGAAGCAAGCAGAGAACCCAACTCCTTTTGCTTCCTCCTAAAGCTAGTAGAGAGCATTGATCAGATGCTAAAGTTTACCTCTCTAGAACCCCCAATGAACTAGGGATGACAACTGGAGAAGACGACAATGGATCCTTGCTTGGAGCAACCTTTGTGAACTCCCTCACAAACTCCCCCTTACAAGATCCTCTCTCTCTCTCCCTTTCTCTCCCTCTCCTCTTGACTCTCTTAGGTCAAAACAGCAGCAAAAGATGAGCTCTAGGGTAGAACAAGAGCTCTTAAATAGAAGAGCCTCGGAATAGCTCTTATTTTATACAAACGACTTTATCGTCCATGATGATATCAATATCGTCCTAGTCGGTCAGCATAAATTTTGTTAAATCAGCCCGATCGATTTGGGATGATCAGAGAATTTTTGGTCATATCGTCCAGGCCGATATAATATCATCCTGTACAATTAGTTCAAATCCAAGAAAAATCATCCTAAACATTGCTCTGAATAGAAGCTTGACGATGTCAATCGTCCAAGATATCATCCCGAACGATCCTGCGATCGTCCCGAACGATGTGATCATGCAATCAAATCTTAATTGCTTTCCTTAATTACTAGATTAATTTGGATATAATTATGCTACATCATTCAAACCGATCCTGAATGATGTCCAAAAATAAAGAATACCTAAATAGATGTGGTGGCTGATTCTTTCTAGTTTGAGCCTATCGTCTCGACCGATACAAATATCATCCAGGACGATGTGCTTAATGACAGCTGCCTTAACCAGGATGCCCTAATTAGAGTTTCTATTTTTAGTTGATCATCTAGGACGATTTTAGGATCGGCCCGGACGATGTGATCAAAATAGAGAACTCTAATTAATAGACAGAAATTTTCCCCACATGTGTGTGTGCAAGGTTACTTAGCATCAAAAACCACTTTGTTTATAATAGACTCAAGAAGGGAAAGAATACAAGCTGACACAGACTTAATTTACCCAATCTTGAGCTGGCTTGAGTTGCACTCGATCTTGTGGACCTAAAGAGTTAGTATGCATGGCAGTCGTAGAAAATCATGAATGTTTGCTATCATCAAAATTCTAATCCATAAAATCAGATTTGCAATATATTGTGGGTAAAAAACATCTTTTAAAATTTAAGGGTTATTACAGTTAGTGGGCTTAGGATTTTTAAACTATGGATGAGGGTTGTTCCAAGATCCTACAAGGTTAGGTTGATTTTAGGCCCATTGATTTTCCTCTTTATTATTATTTCACTTAAAGTTTTGGTGATTCCTCCAATCTAGATTGTAAGTATTTAAGTAGGGGTTGTTTGGTCTATTAACAGGATTTAAAATCTTTATCCCTTGGTCATTTGGATCACTAGATGAATTAAACAGATTTGCATCTACAAACATGGGTGATTCTGAGGCTAAATTAATACTAAGGCTGCCCAACTTCTTAAAAATTGATGCTACTTGGGAAATTAGAATGTAAAGACCATCAGACTCGTAGACACAAGTAATCTTCCTAGGATTCACCCTATCTAAAGGCTATTGAAAGTTATTGGTTTCCATCTCCTCAATTAAAGCATATGTGTAATTGAAACTTTTTGAAATCAATGACCTTATAGTGGCTACATCTATGATCGATATAAGGGATCCTAACATTCCATTATAAAAAAGTCTGAATAATAAATCAGTTGGGTAAAGCATTGTTAGGGTTTTTCATATGTAGCTCATTAAATCTTTTCAACTCTCATAAATTAACTCTCAATCCAACTGGATAAATGAAGTTATATCATTCCTAAGCTTTGTTATCTTTGATGGAAGAAAATACTTAGCTAAAACTTTATTGGGATAGATCATTTTAGTAGTTATAGAGCATGGGGTAAGGAAATTAATTACATTTTTTACTTATCCCATAGAGAAAAGGGAAACAACATAAGTTTAATAGCATCATCAGAGACTCTGTTATACTTGAAAGTGTCATATATCTCTAGAAAATTAGCAATAATATAAGTTGGATCCTTGATAAAAGTTCCCCCAAACTAAGTTCTGAACCATTTGGATAGTTACAAGCTTAAGTTCAAAATTGTTTGTTTCGATGGTTGGCCTATGAATTCTCTGGTGAATACCCTCTGCCTTGGGATTGCATACTCTATGAGAGATCTAAGTTGGTCATGCTCCAGATTTGGTTCAACCATCTTTAAAGTTTGTTTCTTTTTTATTTTTTCTAATTTTTTAAAGCTGGTTCTATCTATTTTTAGGTCAAAAAATAAAGTTCCTTTACTTGATTTACTATGTATTATAATCACAAGCCACTAATGCCAAAGCAAATTCACACAACTTCAAAACTTTCAAAAGATTGTACAAAATAAAATAAAACTTGCAACAAAATCAAATATTAACAAAAGATAATGACAAGATTAAATATGAAACTTTTTTTACCAATATAGAGCAATTATAAGATAGGAAAAACTCCACAACAGCAGCATCAAAAACTTGATGTAAGTTTGCACACAACATAGCTAACTAGCAATAAGGAAATTAGCATGGTAGTAATTGAAAAAAACCTTTATCGTTACATGCGCCAAAGTCTACTTAAGTATAACATGCATTACCGCACATCACAAGTCCAGGACCGAGTTATCAACCAGCCATATAACTAAAATATCACAAAATAGAATTCATTTTATAAAAAAAAAAATTAAAGATACAAGAGTTTAAGAGTGTAATTTTGCACCCGAAATATATAAGAAATTATAAACATTGGAGGCCTTTTGGATTAATATTCCAAATATACAATCCCTCCCCACACTTAGCTCTCTCACTCTCACTATTTTTCTTGCAATTGAAATGGCCAACCCATAACAATTTTGGAAAGAAAATTATTTATTATTCTTAGTACAAAAACTGACAATGGTGTTGTGACGTGCAAAAAGATGGTGCCACGATAGTCCTAATTGAAGTAATGCTGCAGTGCTAAAAGTACGACTCCATCACGATAATATGTGAATGAACACATCATTTCAGCTATGAACCATTTCAACTTCCTCGATGCGGTGTTGTAGGTGATTTTATGTAGGCACTGCGATGCTTCCTGTTATTGGGGTACGTGATCCTAAATACAATGTTGAGGTGCTAAATTTTCTTGAGAATATACCCATTGAGACATTGAGCTTCTAGCATTAGGATGTTGGTAATGCCATAGCGCTGAATGAAGAGACACTGGGGTGCTAGATTAGATTACAAGAATTCCCAATTAAGAGTAGTAGTGCCACAAAACTCCAATTTGATGTTGTGACATTGATGGCACGTACTGCGGTGGTGTGTAGTATGGCACCATAATGTTAATGCCAAAATCTCCTTTTTAGGCCTTTTTCTTTTAGTTTCCAACACAACAACAAACCCAATAATATATATTTCTGCAAAAAAATATATAAAAAAATGTTAGTCACTTCTAACTTCTTCAAAATTCTCCACAGGACTACTGAGAAGCTAGCTCAATATGTGTGGAAAATGCCACATCTCATATTACCTTTGTATGTATCTTAAGACTGATCATACGTTAATCTCAAGAGGTGTTTTGGTGACTATTGAGAAACTGGGAAGTGTTAGAAAAACTATCATTAATGGTCCAATTACTCCTAGTTAAATAATCATTTTAATTTTAATTTAGCATTTAAAATGGCCGTTAGTTTTAATTTCTGACCATTTCTTAGTTTTAAATTCAGCTTTTAAAATTAAAATTTCATTTATTGCTATGATGGTTAGCAATAATTTAGAATTTTTACATATATATTTTGGGTTCGTAAGCCTTTCAATTCTCCCTAATCCACTTCTAATAAGAAGAGACACACACTATGAGTTGAGAGGGAGAAGGTTTAGAAGATTTCAAAATTAGTGAAGAATGTGATCAAATATCAATAACCGGAGGTATGCAAAATATGTTTATAAATTATCTTCTCCATCTTTGTTTAGTCGATTATATATATGATAAATTTATCTAGAATCAGAATGTTGTTGAGATTGAGAAACCTATGTAGGATCACATAAAGTTTTCTAACATTTGGCGTCAGAGCCTGCTTTTCAAAGTCTCTGCCATGATATTTTGATTTTATTTCATTGTAGAATGATCGCATAAATATCTACGATTAATTGCTTTTTAAAGCTATAAAATTTCTATACTATAATATTAATGTAATATTTTTGCATATTTAAGTTTTTACAGGAAAATATCAATTGTTCAAAATTAAACCTTTGCTTAGTATATCATGATATTTTAGATGTCCTTTGGTTGCAATTGGATTTAGCCATATATGATTTGTTTTTCTGGCTCATGTTGGTGTTTTCCTCAAGCAATTGTCATTGCTATTAATACAAATTTTACTAATTTTGATAAACTACTGCAGAAAGAAAAATTTGAAAATTTTCAAAATTCATTTTAGTTTTGTATTCATTTCAAAGGCAATTAAATTTATTAATTTATGCTTAAATATATATTAATATGTATACATTTTGTTATTATACATATGTTAATGCAAAAGAATTTAAGTACAAAAGTTAATGTCTAAGTGATTTATATATAATTTAGATAATTAGGGATTGGCCACATCATCTGCCATAATTATGAAAGTTATGTAATTAAGTTTAACAAATCCCATAAATAATTAAAGATACTAATTATAATTAATTAGATAAATATAGTGAAATTATCCCACAAGATTTTTAATGTATTTATGTAATTAATTAAAATAAAATATAAAATTATACTTTCTAGCTTACCCATATGAATTAGAAAATAAATATAATTTCATAGTTTTGTTACAAGAATTCAATTAAATCTAAGGGAATTAAAACTTTGACCCACAGGCAAGTTTTATGCCAATAGATTCCTTAATTTTTTAAAATACATGATTTACATTAGTAAAGTACGATATATATATTTGTTAGCCTCAATATTTATGTTAGTAAGCATGTTTTAATTTATATATTATTTATCATAATGCAGTCATGCAATCAACAAATATATTTGATATTAAGTGTGATATTCCTGAATTAAGGGGTGATAACTATGAAGTATGGAAAGAGAGAATTATCCATCATTTAGGGTTGATGGATATTGTTTATGCTATAAGGAAAGATGAACTACTTGCAGTTAAAGATACTAGCACTCCTGATGAAATTTCTCTTTTATGAACTTTGGGTGTGTTCTAATCATCTCAATTTAAAATTCATAAAGACAAAATTATCTACTAGTATTGGTAGTTCAGTCTATCAGTATTACAATGTTAGAGAGTTAATTAACGTAATTGATGAAAAAATTCAATACTTCAAAAAAAGCTCTTACTAGTACCCTAATTATGAAGTATACATCCTTGAATCTAAATGGAATTAAAAGTGTGCAACAACACATAATGCAAATAGTAGACATTGCAACTCAGCTTAAGGCACTTGAGGTTGATATGTCTGATACTTTTTTAGTACATCATATTCTGAATATCCTTCCACAATAATATGATCCTTTCAAAATATATATCCTATAACACACATAAAGATAAATGGTTAATTAATGAGCTTATGACCATAGGAGTTCAAGACGAGGAAATGTTGGTTATGGATAGGGGTGAAAGTGCAATATTTGCTACACATAAAAAGGATTGGAGTCATGTCAAGAAGAAAGGAAAGGGTAAAATACTACCCCAAGATGATATCAATAATGAATCAAATTATTTCTTTTGTAAAAAGAAGAGACACATGAAGAACGAATGCATCAAATTCAAAAATTGGCTTGACAAGAAAGGTAAAATAATCTCATTTATTTGTTATGAATCTAATATGGCTAATGTTATTTATAAAACATGGTGGATTGATTTAGGATCTATAATTCATATTTATAATACTTTATAGGGTATGCAAAATCTAAGGAAGCTAGTGGGAAATGAGCAATATATTTATGCAAGAAATAAAATGAGCTCATATGTGGAAACTATTGGAACATGTTATTTAGTACTTTGTATTGATTTTATTTTAGAATTAGAAAAGACTTTATGTGCTTGATTGTTTTAGGAATTTGATTTCAGTTTCTAAACTTGTACCTTTTGGTTATACATTTAATTTTTTTTTTAAACATCTATTGATTTATATTGTAAATCTAATATTGTTGGAAATTTTATTTTGTATGATGGTATTTTCTATATTAATTTGCAAGATAGTTTCAACTCATAATATAATGCATGTTCAAACCGGCATTAAAATATGTGTTATAAATAAAAATTCATCTATGTTGTGGAATCAAAGATTAGGACATATATGTAATAATCCGTATTTTGACATTGCCAATTTTTTCTGGAGTCATTATAACTCCATATGGCAAACTGTCTTGGTCATAGTATTTTGATTGTAATAATTTACTTACATAAATTTTTCATAATTTTTGGGTACCAGTAAAAATTCTTAAGAAATTTTTACCTATCGGCATAAGTGAGGATTTCGAGATCTTTAGGTGTCCATTTTGCAAATTGCTTTCACTTATATTTTTTAAATTTAATGATTTATTTTTTATATTTTTCTCTATAATTTTGAAGTCCTAAAATGATTTATTTGAATTTTATACTATATAATTTATTGAAGTCCTAAAATGATTTATTTGAATTTTATACTGTATAATTTATTAAATTAAATGTTAAATTAATATTATATTAAAATATCCTAAATCACTAATGTATCCATTAAAATCTATTTAATCTCCCAAAGCTTTCGGCTAACAGAGAATGTGGTGTGTGGAAAATGTGAGAAAAAAACTAAGAAAGATAAAGAAGAAACTTAGATTTAGAGGTCACGGAGCGATTTTCGTTAGCCAGGCTAATTAGAAAATTTACTAGTATCACTGTAAGAAACCTTTACCCTATTTTTGATTTTAAAGATTTTGTATTTTTGATTTTTTTCTGGTCAAATTTATATTTCCATTACTGAAAAATATGAATAACTTTGTATTGACAAAACTTTCATCGTGTAACTTTTTGTATGTTATAAAGATCAAGATTATGAGCATTTTGAGCTTTTATTTGAGATTTTTTATGGGGTGATTTTGAAAATACAGTGATTTTTTCTACCATAAAATTTATTTTAACCTCTAAAAATAGTAGTGTAGTATAATAAAAATCTTAGAACATCTATTTATACAATTTTTATTATTTTGATAATTTTCTAAAAATGTGTATTTTTGTCTAATAGGATTATTTATTGTATATTATTATGATATTTTAACATCTTCTTAAATAAGCTTAATTATGCATTATTTGTTATAATGCATTGAAAATGGATGTAGATATGTACCAAAGTAATAGTTGGTCACTATTATTGTTATAGTATTATGATAATAATATGCGTTTGCGAAACAAATAAGTAAAGACTGGTTGGCCCGCTGGTTGGAGACTAATTAGCTTGTATAGGATGGTGGGCCAATGGCTTTCCTTTAAATACTGTGATTTGGTGTTATCCTCTACTAATTCACATGATACACTTATTGGGAGTTATAAAGAGATCATTACTGTGTCGACGGACAATAAGTGATGACTCTATTTACTAAGCTAACAATTTACTAACACTGATATTAATCCTAAAAAACTCAATGATATCCAAGACTTCTTATTTATTTAGTGTGACTACTGAAATATATATTCATGATGCATTATTCTTATCATTATATGGATTTATTATTACTGCATGAATTTATTATTCTCATATTATTTTATTGTTCTTGACACTTTACTGTTATTGTTATAGATACTGATACTATTTGATACTACAGATTCATTGTACTGATATTAAACATGTGATATACTGAGCACATGGTATACATAATTTATTAAGCATGTGATGAGCTTGAGAATGAGATACTAATTTAATGCTACTATATAATAACTGTATAACATGTGAAAACTCTTATATTATTTTACTAAATTGATTTGATTTCAACTATCTTTACTGATGTTTTGATTCAATGCTTTATCTAATTTTTTTACTGGTTAGTATTATGAATACAACGATTGCTTTATAGAATTGATACTCATACTTGTTTATTACTTTATTGGCTTTATGTACTGTAGTGTTTTACTACTTATAGATTCTACTGCTATATATGAATTTTATTGTTTTAGCAATTATTCAATGATCATATGAATGTTATTATTTTGATTTAATCCTTGACATGCATATTGCTCCTTTGTTGTGCCTTGAATTTAGTTATAGGTTTTTATGACCTACTAGGCTTTTTAAGCTCATTATATATGGTTAAATGATTTCAGATCAGGGTAGGGGAGCAAAAGTGTGAGGCTGGTTAGGATTCTTCAATTTTTGTTTCTTTTTGTTGAAGTACTGAGTAGTGTATATGATTTTTGAGAATGAATATAGATGCATGCGTTGATATTTTAAATTATAGAATTTATTTTAATATTTATTACTAATAGATGAAATTAGATAGCTCTTATTATAATTTATTTAAAGGATAAATAAATAATTCTTTCATTTTAGATTATAGGGCATCACAATATCTCTATATATATGATTAAAATATTGGTGAATGAAGGAGTACACAATACTTTAGATTTTATTGATTTTAGTAAGTGTATAAGTTACATTAAAGGAAAGCAAACTAACAAGGCAAAGAAAAGTGCTAAGAGGATTACATATATATTAGAAATTATACATACCGATATTTTTTGCCAATATATGGATTTTCATTATCCAAAATATTTTATTACATTTATTAATGATTACTCATGATATATATCCATATTTGCTTCAAAATAAAAATGAAGCATTAAGTGCCTTCAAGGATTTTAAGGAAAAAGTAGAAAAATAATATGGAAAATAAATTAAAATTGTCATACCATATAGAAGTGGTGAATATTATGGAGGATATCATGAGGATGGACAAATGCTTGGTCCATTTGCAAAGTTCCTTCAAGAAAATAAGATTGTTGTCCAATATATTTTACCTGCCTTACCTAATTGGAATGGCATAGATGAGAGAAGGAATATAACATTGATGGGCATGGTTAGAAGCATGATTAGTAGTACTAAGCTACTTAAATTCTTGTGGCCTACAACTCTCTCGACAATAGTGTACATATTAAACTGGGTTCTAACTAAGGTTATTTTTAAAACTTATTTTTAGTTGTGGAAAGGTTGGAAACTTAGTTTAAGACATGTATGTGTATGGGATATCCATGTGAAGTGAGAATTTTTAATCAACAAGAGAAAAAGTTAGACCCAAGGGCTATTAGTGGATATTTTATTGGATATGCTGAATAGTACAAGGGTTATAGGTTTTATTGTCCATCTAATAGCAGTAGAATTGTGGAATCAAGAAAAATAAAATTTCTTAAGTATGACTTAACTAGTGAGAATGACAAATTACAAAGCTTAGTTCCTAAAAAGGAATATATAGATGCACTGACTTTCATTTTAAGTGACAGGTTAATTTTTACTCATAACAATTCTAAAATTCAAATGGGTATTATACAACCAATAATAGAAATTCAACGTTCAGCTAATGAACCAGTAGATATAATTGAACAACCAACATCACCTGAGGAGGTTGTTATAAAATTAAGAAGATATATTAGGGAAATAAAATTAGCAATTCTTAGTGCTATATTGTATATCTTCAAGAGTCAGATTATAATATTAGAGCTTAAAATGACCCTAAAACATTTTTACAAGCCATGAGTTATAAATAATATGATTTATGGTATGATGCCATTAAAGATGAGATGAATTCAATGGCACATAACAAAGTTTGAAATATTTATTAAGTTGCCTAATAGTATAAAAAGCTATAGGTTGTAAATGGGTCTTTAAGATAAAAAGAGACTAATTAAGTAACATAGAAAGATATAAAGTAAGATTAGTTGCTAAATGATTCACTCAACAAGAAAGGATTGATTACAAGGATACTTTTTCCCTTGTATCTTAAAAGGATCCCTTATAAATATCATGGCACTTGTTGGGAATTTTGATTTAGAGATACAACAAATGGATGTAAAACTACATTTCTAAATGGAACATTAGAGGAAGAGGTTTACATGAAACAACCATAAGGATTTTCCTCTAGTGAAGGTGAGCATTTAGTTTGCAATCTTAAGAAGTCTATATATAGATTGAAACAAGCCAAAAAAAAAAATAATATTTAAAATTTCATGATGTAATCTCTTCATTTGGTTTTGTAGAAAATATCATGGATAAATGTATATATCAAAAGATTAGTGGGAGCAAAATTCATTTTCAAATCTTATATGTAGATAATATTTTACTTGCAATTAATGAAAAAGCCTTATTACGTGAGATGAAATCAACTTCTGTGAATATATTTATGTTCGCTGGCGGAGCTGTGTCTTAGAGGAATGCCAAGCAGACTTTAAGTACTACTTCCATTAAGTAGGAAGAGTTTGTGTATTGTTTTGAGGCCACATCACATGGTGTATGGTTGAAGAGTTTCATTTTTGGGCTTAGACTTATAAATTTAATATCTAGGTCATTGAAGATATATTGTGATAATTTAACAGCAATCAATTAAAATTGATTGATACCTTTAAAATGACTATTGCTCAGGTTTAATTTAGAAATTAAAACTAATGATTTCTTAGTCTTAAATTCAGCTTTTAAAACTAAAATTTTATTTATTACTATGTTGGTTAGCAATAATTCAAAATTTTTATATATTTTGGGTCCCTAAGCCTTTCTCTCTAATCCACTTCTAACAAGAAGAAACATGCACGATCATTTGAGAAAGAAAAGGTTTAAAAGATTTCAAAATTAGTGAAAAATGCGATTAAATATCAATGGACGGAGGTTTGAAAATTTGTTTATAGTTTAGTTTCCTCATCTTTATTTAGTCGATTCTATATTTTATAAATTTAACTTAAATGAGAATATTGAGTTTGAGAAACTTCTGTAGAGTAGACATAAAATTTAATAATAGGAAAAACTATCCTCTAGCAAAAGGATATGAATAGTACGGGTCTCCACTACATCGCTGGGAAGATTTTTGCCAACCGGTGCAGTACGCTTGGTATGGATTTTACTCTAGCTTTAATGGGGTGGGGCTTTTAAGAGCTTAGATCACCTGGGACTTGTTGTCAAACCCATCTTCACTACTGAATAGGACCCTTATTGCTAAATTTGGGAGGGATGCTTAGAAGGAGGCTAGTGGCAGGAATGTTTCCACTGCATGGAAAGTCATACAAGATGGAGCTAAAGCTCTTTGGCCTATCATTAGATGGGTAATTAGGGATGGGCTGCTGGTTGATACACTTCTGGATGTTTGGATCTTTGGTTACATAACTAGCCAAATGTTCGACCTTTATCAATATTGAAGGGGTCCTCGATACTAAGTTGGCAAATTTCCTTGCCAATATCCTGCACTAGAACATTGAGGCCCTTGAAACTTGCTTTAGGAGGGACTTGATACAACGGATCTTGGCTACTCCAACTAATCTGAGGAAAGGGACAGACTGTATGGAGCTTGTATATTTGTACCTTTGCAAGACTATTACGTATATGGCTTACGAGGCTAAGGTGACTAGAAACATCTACTACTACCTTTGGATTGGAAAGCTCAAGTTGTATCTGTAGAAGCTCTCGGTTCTTGAACGAAGAAGAGCAAACATGAAAAAAGAAATAGAGAGTAAGAAAGAGATACAGAGAAATAAGAAATAGAATAGCATATGTCTTGTCCGCTGTACAAGAGAGTGCCTCGTATATATAGAAAAGACATGGGGTGAAATAAACAACTAGCCAATGGGTGTATGCCACCTTATCTTTACTTTATATTAATTATATTATGCTTATCTACTAATTAGGAGAAAATGTGAAAGAGTACTGGTATTCTTTGAATTTTTTGGGATTATATGAAGAAAAGGAAAAGATTGCTCATCGAATGTTAGATGCAAGGATATTATAATTTTATTTGTATGCCACCTCATCTTTACTTTATATTTTTTAAATTATGCTTATCTACTAATAGACCTCTGCAAATTGTATTGAAGAGTAGGAATGAAATAGTTGAGAGAGATTCAACTTACAAGCGGGTGTCTGTAGCAAACCTGCACCAGTGTTAGCAATATTAATCGAGCTGCTGTCACCTATGGTGATGCCATCTGATCCATAATAGGGGGAAGAAATAGTCAAGTTTTTAAGAGAATTAGTAAGATGGGATGATGCTCTCGAATCAAGAAACCAATCCGTAGAGGATCTTGCATTTCTGGCTGACAAAGTAGTGGTAGATTGGTTTGTAGAATGTGGAATGTATTGCGTGTTTAGATAGTGCCAACAATTTGAGGCCGCATGATCATTCTTGAAAAAAATTTGACAAATAATGGACTGATTTGTGGTGAATTGATTTGTGATGTTGAAGCCATGAGATGCATGGCCTCTTGTTCTGCGTCCCCGACTTCGATTGGAATAGAGTGCCAAATTGGGATCAATAGGGGAATTGCGAGCCACATCAGAAACAATAATTATTTCTTTGCTAAGAAGAAGGGAATTGAGATTGTCAAGGCCAATAGAAAATAACATAGTTCGAATGGCAAATTTAAAAGATTGGTAAGTTGTTAGGAGACCATTGAGGATGTGAAGAACTATATCTTCAGTATCTACTTTAGAACCGGCAGAGGCAATTTGATCGACTAAAGATTTTTTATCAACAAGGTATTGAGTAATAGTGGATTTCTTGAGGGAAATGTGGTGTAGTTCGTTCTTTAGTTGAATAACCTTAGAACGATTTGTGGACTGAAAGTGAGTTTCAAGTGTATTCAAAATCTAAGATGTTGATTCAAGATTTATAATGTAAGGAAGTATCGGTGAGGAGATTGTGGAGCAGATCACCGTGGCCAAATTTTGGTTTGTGAGTAACCAGTGAGAATATGCTGGATTATGTAATGATGAGCCATCAGAATGATCAAGAAAACTAGGAGGTTTAGAAAAATTCAGATCAAGAAAGGATTCAAACCCATTTGCTCGAAGAACATTGGAGATTTGCGATCTCCATATTAAATAGTTCTTGAAGGTAAGCTAGATTTGTACGATAGTTTTGAGATTTGAAACAACTAACTTCAAGGTGGAAGAAAGAGTTGGCATGTCTCAAAGCATAGAGCCATCGTGTTCTTTGTTGACCTCATTTTTGTATGAGATCACATTGTTCTACAATCATCCTAACCTACAATCTAGCTCGCAATTGTCCTCGTCTATCTCTCTTAGAAATAAACATTGAACCATATGCATTTTAGTTGAGGTTGATCTGTTCACATAAATTAAGTTTGAGGGTGCCAAACTCGATTTGACTCTTTTTGAATTCGATTCTCCTTGAGCACCATCAAATTGGTTTGAATCAATTCTAGCGGGATTTTATCTTTGACGGCTTCGATTGACTCGATTGAACATGTCTTGACCTAATCTAAATCTAATTGACATCATTTATCTCTAAACAACTTTGAATAATTGATTTAAGATATAATATATCAAAATTTCAATGTTTTATTCATCCTTTTGGTTCCAATTTGATGCTCAAATGTCCCTCAAAATTTCAAATAATTTTCAGCCCTTAATTTATAAAAATAAAATAAACACTTGATATTAGCCATTCGATCAACTTTTGAAAGAGATGATAGTCTTTTGATCCTGCTAATAGAATTAGGGCCGGCCATGGAGGAAGGGGGCTGCAGTCCACGATTCATTTTTTCAAGCCCTAGACGGCCCTCTCTGATTCCCATGATTTTTTTTTCTCTGTGCTAGGGACGGCCAAGTTTCATCCCTCACGATCGATCCATTCTCACAAGCAGCCGCCCCTTTGGAGAGACCTTCTACATATTTCGGAGCTACTAGGGCTGGGCTGCTGCCCTCCATTCTTCGGCCAAGTGAGAGGAAGGGAGCTGTTATGCAACCAAGCAAGGAGGAGAAATGATCTATTCCAAGAGAAAGGCTACAGGAAGGCGGAACCGATCCACCCAGGAGCAATGATTTGTGCAATCCAGATGAGGAGATCCGAACATTTGAGATAGTACCCGATCTTCTTCTTTTCTTCTGCAGTTTTCCCTTCTAAGCACACAAGAACGTCAATCAATCTTGAAGATCTCAAGCAAGAACAACTTGTTTTCTTCCTTTCTGTACAAGAATAGTGACGTCCTTTGTTATAAGAGTGTTATACACATTCTTCTATCTGACAAGAGTGATGGGGAGCTGTTTTGTGCGATTTTCTTTGTCTTGGACGTGAGAGTTATTCTGATACTTGTTGGTATGGGAGCATGTGATTTTTCTAAGTTTGATAAGATGGGAGAATCAAATAGAACAACGATTCATGGAGTCATGAAGTAGCAGACAGCATTGTGAAGGATGGAATCATCACTTCATTTAATGCCGGAACGTCAATTCCCACTGTTGCAAATCCTAGCACGGGAAGATGTGATCTCAGACGATCTCTAGTTGAAACTATCTCGTGTAAGTAAAATTGCTTGTAGTTCCATCTGTGATAGTTTATATTTTGGCTTAAAATAAGTTTCTCCTGATATAATAACCACTAATGTTGAAAGAACAAAAATAATCTGTTATTTATTCTGCTTGTAATATTTTGATTAATATATTTCTAATATTGATAGAATCCTTTTTCATTTATTTTTTGTATGAGCCTTTTATTGATCAAATAATTCACATTTGCAATGAATCTTAAAGATTTACATGTGGATATATTGTTATCTATGTTTTATTTATTTATTTAGTCATTTATTTATTTTTTATTATTATTGCTTACAATCCACGAACTGATTAGGAAAGTTGAAATTATTGATAGAAACTTTAATGATCTGTTATGATTTTCTTTTCGGTACTTTATTAATAAGCATACATTGATTTAGAGTTTGATATTACATATAATTGAGTTTACTTGAAATTCATTTATTCAATAAGTCTTCAATCATTTGTCTTGTTTTCGTCAATACTGAGTTTTTTTTTTAGTTCCTATTTTGCCATCCTAGCTTACAGGTCTACTGATATGAAATAAACTTAGTTGACTGTGGACTTCGATGCACACACTTAGTATGGATATAAGACAATTGAAAAATATAGTAATTCTTTCATATATTTCGTTCAGATAATTCCCTTGAGAATTCCGTTTTTTAATATTCCAATATATGAAACAAGTTATAAAGTTGCTCTGAATTTAAGAATGGGGGCCATAGTTTATCTACTAAATTGAGATCTGTGACAAAAAATTTTTTTTTTATCATCAGCGAATTTACTATGAGTGTTTCTCGCTATTCGAGCATTAGTTTTGTTCGTATTTATGTAGCTTGTTATCCAAAAAGAGGGGTTATGCTGAAGGTATGTAATCTTGATCTAGACATCTATTTCTAAGCTCATGTTATTTCCATGATATGAATTATTAATGATTGATGGATAATGTGAAAAAAAAAAATGCAGAACTATGCTCATTAAATAATTGATTATAGATTAAATGATATTTTGACAATATAAGCTCTATTTTGTATTTCAAATATGAATCATATGAAGTTATAAATGGTTATATTGTGTAAGTGATTAAACCAATATTTTAAAACCTTATAAATTGCATCTGATGTTTTTTTTTTATTTTTTTATTTATTGAATAAGTTCAACTATTTGTGCTCTTTCTTTCATCATATTTCTTTAGCTAGATATCGATGATATTGATAACATCACCCACTAATAACTACTAAGGAACATTAACATTAACATAAGATTTATTCTATTATATTCATAGTACTATCCCGTGACAAAAAGGCTTGCTAATTTCAAATCATGTAAATATCTTCTTGCTAAAATATGTTACAGAGTTAGCATGATAGTTGAAATTCATATGTACTAAAATCGTCCCATGTATGTAAGTTTTAATCAAAATAAACTTTGATGTGTATACTTTATAGAAATATCAATCTTTAAAAGAAAATAAGCTATTTTACGTAGTTTACATTAAATATATTTATTAAATTAGAAATAAAATGATGATTAAAACATTATATGGAGTAGTTTTCTTTTGTCAATAATATTTTATAGGTGATTATTTATTATAAGTTGGGTTGTAAATAAAGTTGAGATGAAAAAAAAATATCATTCCATAAATTCATATCATAAATAATTGCAATGAAAATTTATAAATATAGAGGTTGTCTCCTATAACCTCACTTCATGTTCAAGCCATACTTTAGTCATGAGGGTTAGAGAGCTTGATTTGATTTATTGATATGACTTCTCGATATGATTATTGTTGCAAAATTATAAATATGTAATTGTCCATTCACATTCTTTTATGATCAGGCTTTGAGAAATTCTTTTTTTATATGTATATGTGATATCATTGTATCATGCACATAGGCCGTGAGATTTTGTCATATCATATCTATGTAAGTCATCAGATACATTTCTTTTATTACGCCACATGTTTATTTTGATAATCACTTATGCTTATTATTGATATCATTTGCTTAAACATGTTCACTTTTCTATATGCTATACATAAATTTTAAAAGTTATAAATTTCAATTATTCCAAATTGATTCTTATTTAATTATGTTTTTGTTTGAATGGTGTCTACTCTCATTCTACTTCTTTCTCTCTTTGCTTTTGCTTGGGAGGTACATTGGAGCTACCTGGACAACAATTTAGAGAATATTCAGTCGCCTCCATTCTTCCAAATGGGGGTGCTACGGGCGGAACCACCGGGTCATAGCCCCCGGTGTAGTGAGTTCTTCTTATACACATCTTTTCTATCACTCCTAAATTCAAAAATCTAATTTCAACTTGGAGATTTATAGTCTAGAGCTTATACATTGAAATTTTCATAACCCAATCATTTATATTAAATTTACGTGTATCTTTTAAAATTCTTTAGCCTTCACTTTAATCGAGAGTATTCACTTAGGAGATGTAATTAACTATAGGGGCTTGCCTCTATAGGGAGTCTAAACCCAGAATAATCTAAACCCTATCTTAGTTTCCTTTCTAAGGTAGGGGAAATATCTGTGAATGCAGATCCTGCTTTATCTATATTTAGAATTTAATTTCATAATCAAAGGATAGGTGGATGTATGATTTGTTCTTATAGGCGGATCAAATATCTTCTATATTTGATTATGGAGATAAATATGTAATTTATTTTTCTAATTAGAGAGATAGGAGAAGAGATTCATCATCCCTCAGGTTGATTTGTATCTTCCCTATACTATTTCTGATTATAGAAATAAATTATATATTTCTTCATTTCAAATCGATAGCAAAACATTAATCTATCATTCAGGACGGTATAATGTTAAACTATATTGATTTGACTCAAAAAAATCTATTTAAATATAAATAAAGCAAATCATGTGAGAATCAAAAAGTATTTTTAAATTTAAATATTTAAAAGTAGTAGAGTTAAAAATATTTCTCACAGATTTTTCTGGCGACTCCGCTGGGGATAGACTTTTCTCTCCATCTTTAGTGAAGGCTAAAAAATTCTAAGAAATACATGTACATTTAATTAAATGCTTGGGTTATCAGATTTCAATGTATGTGTTTTTATTTAAATTATATTTTGGTATACACATTTCTTGCATGTTTATAGCTTTACATAATTTGTATGCTTTGAAGTCTTGTATACGCATGCAAATTTTGCATAGTCTTGCATGTTTATGTCTTTACATACTTTGCATGTTTTGTAATGCTACATATGTATGCATTATCTGTGTATAGTCTTGCATGTTTATGGCTTTACATACTTCACATGTTTTGTAATGTTGCATATGTATGCAATATTTTTGTATAGTCTTGCATGTGATATGGTCTAATATGAATAGGGGTGTCAATTTCGGGTCACGGGTCGGGTTCGGGTCGGACCCGGAACTGACCCGGGTTCAAACGGGTTGACCCTAACCCGACCCGGTTAGGCAAACGGGTCGAAAATCCGAACCCGAACCCGACCCGGCGGGTTGTCGGGTTGACCCGACACGGAATGGATTGCGGGTCGACCGCGCGAGGCGGCAGCGCGGGCGGAGAGCGGGGCGACCGTGCGAGGCGGCAGCGCGGGCGGCAGCGGGGCGACCGTGCGAGGCGGCAGCGCGAGGCGACCGCGCGGGCGGCAGCGCAGGGCGACCGCGCGAGCGCGGCAGCGCGGGCGGAGCGCGGGCTGGGGCTGGCTCGGACTGCACGTTTCGGGTCAAACGGGTTGACCGGGCAACCCGTCGGGTCAACCCGAACCTGACCCGTTTTTCAAACGGGTCGATTTCTGGAACCCGAACCCGACCCGTTTTGCATTCGGGTCGTGTCCAACCTGGATTTTTCGGGTCGGGTTCGAGTCGGGTTTTCGTGTCGTGTCAAATATTGACACCCCTAAATATGAATACAACTATGCATGTGTTGCATATCCATACTTTTGCATGCGTAAAGTGTTACTTATGTATACTCCGGCATATGACGTTACATGTGTATATTGTTGAATGTGTACATGTGTTGCATATATATAATGTTGCTTGTACTTAATTTTGCTTGCATTATATGCACATGGTGTCGCATGTATATAATTTTGCATGTGCTGTATATATATTATTTTTCATGTGTATACTTTTGCATGCGTATAGTGTTACTTGTGTATACTCCGGCATGTGTTGCATGTGTATAGTGTTGGATGTGTGCATGTGTTGCATGTGTTTTGTATGGGTATAGTTTTTCTTGTGTATATTTCTGCTTGTGTTGTACATGTATAGTTTTGCATGTGGATACTTTGTATGCGTTGCACACACATAGTCTTGCATATATGTATTTTGGTACGTGTTGGATGTGTACATGTGTTGCATGTATATAATTTTGCCTGCGTTATATGCATATGATGTTTCATATATATAATTTTGCTTGTGTTGTGTATATATAATTCTGCATGTGCTATGTGCATATGGTTTTATGTATGTATAACTTTGCATGTGTTGCATATGTATTGTTTTGCATGAGTATACTTTTGCATGGGTATAGTTTTGCTTGTGTGCATCTCTGGATATGTTGTATGTGTATAGTTTCGCATGTGGATACTTTGTATGTGTTGCACATAAATGACCTTGCATGTGTTTTGGTACATGTTGCATTTGTATCGTGTAGAATGTATATAATTTTGCATGTATTATATGCATATAATTTTACATATATATAATTTTTGTATGTGTTGCATGTATATTGTCTTTCATGCGTATATAAATTTCAATCTTTAGATTGTAAATCTCCAAGTTAAACCAATGTAAAAATCATATTTTTGAGCTCTTTATTTACATCTAAATCCAAATCATTTCAAACTCTCTCTTCTTCATCTGAAAATTCAAGGACAAGGGTCCTTCAAAGAATCAGCACAATTAAATCTCAAAATCAAGCTTCAATCTTTCCCCCTTCATTTCAATCATTCGAGTAAGATTCTCTTTCAAACCATTGAAATCAATTTCAAACTTCAAATTCAATAACCCCCCATTAGTCCTTTTTAGACTGGATCCTAATTTAAATCTCTTCAAACCAAATTCAAAATCCATTTTGATGACGGGGTCCATAAATTTTACATATGCAAAATTTTCAAAATTAGAATAAAACTAATTTGAGGAAAATTCAAAATTTAAAGTGTGGTAAAATTTTGGGATATTTATATATAGTTTTAGAGAATGGTTAGTTTGTATTTCTTAATGAAGATTTCATCTCTTTTTTCTTTGAAATATAAAGTGAGTTGTATTTGACTCCTCTACCATAAAAAAAAAAAGATTCTATATTTTTCTTTTTTTGTTTTTTTAAAATTTTGTATCCTCTTCCTCCCACTACTTGCGTGGGTTGATTATACATATTAAATCAAAATTCACTTCAAAATAAGATTAGATTATGAAATAAAATTTTTTTCTATCTTCTTGCAATTTTATATCTCATAGGCATTCTTAGCATGTTTATAAATCTATTTTATAATTTTCTTAATTAAGCTATTCAATCTTATCCTTGGGTTTGAGTTGCCTTGTAGATTATTCTTCCTCGTATAAGAGAGTGAGGTTTCCTCTCTTATGCTTGGAAGGAAATCTTACAAATGAGAATGTCTTCTCTTAAAGATTTTTAGGAAAAGGAAGCCAATTACAAAATAAAAGATGCGCAAAATGCGCCACAAAAAAAGGGAGACTCAAAATGAGTCTAAAATAAAAAAATGCGCAAAGTGCGCCATAAAAAAAAAGGAGACACAAAAAGTGCCCAAAATCAAAAGATGCGCAAAGTGCGCCAAAAGTAAAATTAAAATGCACAAAGTGTGCCAAAAAAGGGGAAAATAAGTAAATGGCTTCTCTTCCTTTTAATTCTTTAAATCTCAGAAACTCATCTCCTTTGATGTTTTGATACTTGATCATGAAAATCTTAATCTTGGATTCATTATCATGCGATGATGTTCTATTAAATATAAGAATATATCTCACGCAAGAAGATTGAAAAGATCCAATTTCTTTTCCTAATTTAAATGTTCTTGAATTAGACTTTTAATTTAAAATGTATATATAAGGGAGAAAATCCTAGTTCAATTTCTAAGGAGCTTGATCTAGGTAAATAAAATATATTTTTAAATTTATTTGGTTCAGATGGAGTCAATTTACTACTCACCATAATTTTGAATTTGGTCCCTTTTTATCTCTTTGATTGGGTCCAATGGTTTAAGAGGAAAATCTTCAATAAAAGAAACAAAATTTTCATTCTCTAATATATATAAGCATTTTATAATGACTTCATTTTAATGAATTTGTGTAAATGTTCTCATTGTGATTTTGAAAATTCATGCACTAAAATTTGTGGATCCCAAACATTTAATTAATTTCCATCCTTAATAAGTCTTGCAATTCCCTTTGTGGTAGCCTTTCATGTGAATTTTGTTGAGTAATTCGTATCCTTTTGCTCATTTGGGAATCACCTCCCATTTGAGTGTTCAAATCCTTTTGCTCATTTGGGAACCACTCCCCCATTTGAGTGTTTTCATCCTACATTTCAAGGTCGATCAACTGGAAGAGTAGAGATTGTTGGGAAATCCACAGATTTGGAAACTTGGAGTCCTGAAAGAACCCCTTCAAGATCCTTGGAATCTAGGCATGGACACAGTCGGAGCCATGCTAGGTCCAGGAGGGAGCAGGGGTGGGATCAGAGACACAAGTGTTCAAGGCAGAGAGCTCAAGAAAAAAAAACTGTTTGCTAATGCTCTAGTCTAAGGTGCTGACAGTGGTGCTGTTTCGGTAAGCGTTCATCAAGCAAATCACCAACACGGCATTTGTTTAAAACTGGCTCATCCGCCTCAGAGGCAATCCGTGCTAGCATATAAGGTTGATGTCTTTTTATTATCCATTCTCTAAGCCACTGACTTCACTTCTTGCAACTCTGCTGTTGTTATGTCTTGGTGGCTTGGCACTCTTTGGGGTGACTGATGGTACTTTAGCAGACTGTATGTGGTTATCATGGACTTATATAGCTGATTCAGGCAACCATGCAAATTCAGTCGGCATTGGTCCCAAGCTAGTGTCTGTTTCTATAAGTTTTAGAGGGATGCTTATATTTGATGCTTGGACTAGTTTCTGATGCAATCTCAGAGAAGTTTGATTCCTTGAGGAAGGGAAGAAGTGAAGTGATAAAGAAAAATCACACTTTAATCCTTGGTTGGAGCGACAAGTTGGGTTCTTTGCTGAATCAACTAGCAATTGCCAATGAGAATTTAGGCGGTGTTGTGATCGTGATGGTTGAACGGGACAAAGAAGAAATGAAACTTGATATTGCTAAGATGGAGTTTGACTTTAGAGGCACATCTGTTATATGCAGAAGTGGAAGCCCTCTTATTCTTGCCGATCTTAAGAAGGTATCAATCTCTAAAGCTCATGCTATAATAGTCCTGGCTGAAGATGGAAATGCCGACCTGGTAATTGTTAGGTAGATGGTAGTGTATGGCATATTAACTCACGTCTTCCATTCATCTCGCTTAGACGATTATATTTCAGAGTGATGCAGGAAGCAAGGAATAATATCTGCTCTTATCAGTTTGTCCAATGATAGTAATATTGTAAAAGCAGTACCGCAAACTTCTGCGCCCGCTGGTGATTCTTACTTGAGTGAAGTGAGATTTGATCAATTTTCCCTTTCTCCACTGTCGCTGAAAGGAATAAAAGCTGTTGGGTATGAAAGGATGACTGTAGTGCAGGAAGCAACTCTTCCAGTAATACTCAAAGGTAAAGATGTTCTTGCTAAAGCTAAGACAAGAACCGGCAAAACTATAGCGTTTTTTTTTTGCTGCCCGCAATTGAGGTAGTTTCAAAGATACCTCCTCCTGATCGTGATAATAGAAGACCCCCTATCCATGTGCTTATAATTTACCCAACTAGGGAGCTTGCAGATCAAGCTGCTGCTGAAGCCACAAAGCTGTTGAGGTACCATGCTTCTATTGGTGTTCAGGTGGTATGGGTGGTGCAAGGTTGGCTCTAGAACAGAAACACATCAAGCTAATCCATGCCAGATTCTTGTAGCAACACCTGGAAGGCTCAGAGACCATATAGAGAATACACCAGGATTTACTTCCAGACTATCTGGCGTAAAAGTTCTTGTTCTTCATGAAGCAGACAGATTGCTAGATATGGTTTATTTTTTTTTTTTCTAGAAGATATTGAAAAGATTGTTGATGAACTGCCAAAACAACGACAAACATTTTTTTACAAAGCCCTATGCTTCAGAAATCTTACACTTATGGTGATCACATATGCATTGGTTGGAGAAACTCCTTGATATTGTATCTTAAGACTGCACAGGCTTGGCCTTCTTCCTGCACGGGTAGATAGTGGTGTAGCTGATGATACACAGCTGTTTGCAGATGCAGCTTACGAGAAACATGCTCTTAGCTCTCTCTCTTAGTATCCAATATTCCATCTGTTGGTATCACTTGTAGATCCTTTGGTCTTATGGGGAGGTTTAGCTAGTTACTTTATTTTGATACAGAGAAACTGAAAATAGAACAGAACAGCAACTTGCTGCTCATCAGAGAGCACCTCAGACCATTTAGAAGTACCACATAAATAATATATTCACAGAAAGAAAATTCCTTCATGCTCACTACTGCATTTTGCAAGGGCCCTTATCCTGGAAGCAGATAGGCCTCCAAATTTCAGCAGTTCACCCGAGGATGAAGACAACGGTTTTCTGCTTACAGCTGCTTCATTGCTATCACATTGAATAATCAAGATAGAATTGCTCTTCTTTGGCAGGATGTGTATAAACACATAACAGATATAGTCCAGTCTATCGCAATGTCATGCGCTCTTATAAAGAAGGCAGTGTTTGGACTTCTTAGAATCTGTCAGCGAATTACTTCCATACAAAGAGGATCTGACTGATGAGCTTCTCAGGTCACTTCAGTTGGTGTTCAAACTTGATGCCCGTGTAGCTGATGTTTATTGCAAGAACATCACACAGGAAGTCTCACGTTTGCTTTCACGTTTGGTGAAAGCAAACGCTACTCACATTAAATCCCAGATGGGTTGGAAGACAATCACTTCCCTACTATCCATCACTTGTCATAATAATTGTCTCAAGAGATTAAAGATGCAGGGGAGGAATCTGAGAAATTGTCTGAAGGAATTCGGGACATGTGGTTCAAGCTTGTTCAAGCCATAAAAAAAAAAAAGTTGGATCAGAGAGAAGAAAGCCAATCACAGAAGAATTACCGAAACATGGAGGCAATACTCATGCATGCTGTGAAGTTACCCTCCAAGACATTCTTGCATCTACTACAGGAGCTTTCTAGATTGAGCAGCTTCTGTAAACTACGGCTGGGGATTCTTAGTCGCATGGAGAAGTACATGAAGGTTAAAGTTAAAGGCAAAAGAAGTGAGAAGATTCAAGAGTTGGTCCTTGAATTGCTAAAGTTTTCCCTTTCTGAGAATCAATCTCTCAGTTAGGTCTTGCATTTGCTTGGTTGAAAATTGATCTTTCAATCAAGCTCTTGCACCCTTTGTTTGGGAGTCGATCTCCCATTCAGAGTCCTGTCTACCCTTTCGGGAATCGATATCCCGTTCCGATTTTGACTTTTTCTGGAAATCGATCTTCCAGTCAATGTTAAAAATCAACCTTTCCGATAATCGATTTATCGGTTAGGTCCTGTGCCTGCTTTTCGGGAATTGATCTCCCATTCCGATTTTGGCTTTTTCTGGAAATCGATCTTCCAGTAAAGGATCAAAATCAAACCTTTCCGATAATCGTTCTATCGGTTAGGTCCTGTGCCTGCTTATTCGGGAATCGATCTCTCGTTTTGATTTTGACTTTTTCTGGAAATCGATCTTCCAGTCAAGGTTCAAAATCAAACCTTTTCGATAATCGATCTATCGGTTCGGTCATGTGCCTGCTTATTCGGGAATCGATCTCTCGTTTCGATTTTGGCTTTTTTTGGAAATCAATCTTCCAGTCAAAGTTCAAAATCAAACCTTTCCGATAATCGATCTATCGGTTAGGTCCTGTGCCTGCTTATTCGGGAATCGATCTCCCGTTTCGATTTTGGCTTTTTCTGGAAATCGACCAGTCAAAGTTCAAAATCAAACCTTTCCGATAATCGATCTATCGGTTAGGTCTTGTGCCTGCTTATTCGGGAATCGATCTCCCGTTTCGATTTTGACTTTTTTTGGAAATCAATTTTCCAGTCAAAGTTCAAAATCAAACCTTTCCGATAATCGATCTATCGGTTAGGTCCTGTGCCTGCTTCGATCCTCTATGGTTTGGTGTGAGTCCCCACACAGGCTTCCTTTCCATATGATCATCCGGTCCTCTGAGTTTGGGTGTGAGTCCTCGTGCTTCCCTTCCTCACGATCATCCTCTAGCGATAGAGTAAGCCCCCTCGTGGCACTATCCTAGCTTAAAGATTATCTGCAAAGTGGTGGAGCAATGCCCCTTGTGGTACCACCCAAGTTGCGCTCTAAATCTTAGTCTTTTGATGATAGATGTGAGCCCCACACTTAGGCATCCTTTTCTTACGATCATCCGCTAGAGTTTGAGAATGCCCCTCGTGGCACCATCCTACTAAAAATTTAAATTTTAAACCTTCCAAGATTATATGCAATCCATTCCATAGGTTGCCTCCTTTTCTTAGAAGACGCCCTCTAACCTTTTGGGATAGGCATGACTCCCCATATGTTGTCGTTCTATTCTTTTGAGTTAGAAAGAAGACTTGAGTCTTATCATCGACCACAATCAATCACTACATTCATTAACAACAATCATTCAACACCTCCATTCAACTCAATCATTGAATTCAACCATTGAACTCTTTCATTCAATTCATTATCAAACTCATGCTTCAAATTCCATCATGCTATATATATGCTTTGCTGATTGTGCTAATTCCTTTAGTCACTATTTTGTAGAGCACCATTCATTATCAAATTCTTATCAAGCATTCAAACTTTCAAAATTCAACATCAAAACATGCAAAAATCTGAAATCTAGACTCTTTAAAATCTGAAATCCAAAATCAAACAAAATCTGAATTCATTTGGACTATCTTGATCGTTTCGGTCAACACCAACATATGTGATTTACTCTTCTAGTTCATCACACATGTTGGGGGTCCATTTGTTGACATCATTTTTGTATGAGGTCATATTGTTCTACAATCATCCTAACCTACAATCTAGCTTGCAATTGTCCTCGTCTATCTCTCTTAGAAATAAACATTGAACCATATGCATTTTAGTTGAGGTTGATCTGTTCACATAAATTAAGTTTGAGGGTGCCAAACTCGATTTGACTCTTTTTGAATTCGATTCTCCTTGAGCACCATCAAATTGGTTTGAATCAATTCTAGCGGGATTTTATCTTTGACGGCTTTGATTGACTCGATTGAACATGTCTTGACCTAATCTAAATCTAATTGACATCATTTATCTCTAAACAACTTTGAATAATTGATTTAAGATATAATATATCAAAATTTCAATGTTTTATTCATCCTTTTGGTTCCAATTTGATGCTCAAATGTCCCTCAAAATTTCAAATAATTTTCAGCCCTTAATTTATAAAAATAAAATAAACACTTGATATTAGCCATTCGATCAACTTTTGAAAGAGATGATAGTCTTTTGATCCTGCTAATAGAATTAGGGCCGGCCATGGAGGAAGGGGGCTGCAGTCCACGATTCATTTTTTCAAGCCCTAGACGGCCCTCTCTGATTCCCATGATTTTTTTTTCTCTCTGTGCTAGGGACGGCCAAGTTTCATCCCTCACGATCGATCCATTCTCACAAGCAGCCGCCCCTTTGGAGAGACCTTCTACATATTTCGGAGCTACTAGGGCTGGGCTGCTGCCCTCCATTCTTCGGCCAAGTGAGAGGAAGGGAGCTGTTATGCAACCAAGCAAGGAGTCCAAATCTTGAATTAATAAAGATCGATTTTTATTGGTGTGTCTTTTATCACATCTATTAGCTAAATGATCTGGTGATCCACAAATATAACAATGACATTTTCTTGTACTTGGTTTTCTAAAATTTCTATGTTTTCTAGGAAATTTTCTTTTAGATTTTCTTAATATTTTTCTTCTTTTCTTTTCAGGAAAAGACTGGGACGTATATATATTGCGGCAGAAAGCATATGATTGTTTTTTAACTTGTTTTTGTATTTTATATTCTTTACATTTTTCTTGTAACTGCCAAAATGTAAAGACTATTCTAGGTCCGATACATAAATGTTTTATATCATCATTATTTGGATAAGTTGCTTTCCATTTATCATGAATTTCTTTTCTTAATTCTCCAAGTAATTTGATTAAAAATCTATCAGATGTTTCTTGATCAAAGTATCTTCCAGCTCTGCTTGCATAAGAAACATACAATTTACAGAAAATATCAATGTTTGACCAATTATTAATACTTAACTGTTCCAAATTTTGCCATTGCCAGGTCCCAAGTCCTGGATGAGAAAAGTGGAGGGTTGCGTTAGGTAGTCGACAGCCAGCGTAAAACTTGTCGAACAAAAAATGACATGAATCCTTTAAGAAATTGTGTTAATGCTAGGGCGTCCCCTGGAAGCGACGCGCTGTATGGCCTGAATACAGTGACAAGTGTGCAAGGGCCGCTGCACCGGCGCCCGGGTGCAGTGTTAAATAGGCAAGGGTTCCCACATCAAGGACGGATGTGGGCAAAGAAGCTAGTCCATGAAACTAAAATTAGGATAGGAACTTGGAATATATGTTCCCTTACAGGAAAATGAATGGAATTAATAGATATTATGATTCATAGGAAGTTAAATATTTTGTGCATTTAAGAAACTAAATGGGTTGGTGAGAAGGCTAAGGAAATTGATAGTTTAGGATTTAAACTTTGGTATTCGGGTAGGAGTCGTACTAGAAATGGTGTAGGTGTTATTATAGATAAGAGTTTAAAGAATAATGTTATAAAGATTAACAGGATTGGAGATAGAATTATAGCTTTAAAGATTGTTGTTGATGATAAGATTGTTAATATTATAAGTGCTTATGCTCCTCAAGTAGGTTTGGATATGAGTTCTAAATTAAATTTTTGGAATGACTTAGAAGAATTAATACAAAAGATACCTCTTGAAGAAAGAGTTTTGATTGGAGGAGATTTAAATGGACATGTTGGTAGAGAGGTAGATGATTTTAAAAGCATTCATGGTGGCCATGGATTTGGAACGACGAATGAAGGTGGCAAGACCATATTGGATTTTTGTTTAGCTTATGATTTTTCAATTGTTAATACCTTATTTAAGAAAAGAAATGAGCATCTCATCACTTATAAAAATGGATATAGTACAACACAGATTGACTATTTTCTTATTAGAAAATTAAATCGTTTAGATTGCAAAGATTGTAAAGTTATTCCGAGTGAAAATTTATGTACCCAACATCGATTATTAGTTTTGGATTTTAAGATAAAGGGGCATAAAATAAAAAATAAAGTAAAACGATTTTCTAGGATTAGATGGGGGCATTTAAAGAATATTAACAAAAATATTTTTGGAAATAAGATCTTAGATGTTAAGATTTTGTCTGTGCATGAGGATGCTAATATTATGTGGGAAAAAGTGGCTAGTGATATTAAGAATATTGCAAAAGATATCCTTGGAGTATGAAAGGGAAAAGCTCCTAATAGTAAAAGTAGTTGGTGGTGGAATCCAAATGTGCAAGAAAAGATTAAAAATAAGAAGTTTTGTTATAAAAATTGGTTTAATTTTAAAAATTCTGATAATTGGGAAATTTATAAAGTGGCTCGTAAGGATGCTAAGAAAGCAATATGCGATGCAAAGACATTAGCTTTTAGTGATTTATATAATAGATTAGATACTAAAGAGGGAGAAAGATATATGTATAAGTTAGCCAAACAAAGAGATAGGAATAGTAAGGATTTAGTTCAAGTGAAGTGTATTAAAGATGAAGATCAAAAAATACTTTTCTTAGAAGATGATATTCAACAAAGATGGATGAGATATTTTGCTAAACTTTTTAATGAAGATTGTGAATATAAGATTGACTATAATGACCTTAGCACCCTAAATGAAAATAAAGATTTCTGTTTTTATCGGCGTATTAGTAAAACTGAAGTTAGAGAGGCTTTAAAGAAAATGAAGAGTGGAAAAGCTGTTGGACCTAATGATATTCCAATAGAAGTGTGGAAATGCTTAGGAGATGAAGGAATTTCATGGCTTACTAAACTTTTTAATACTATTTTGAAGACTAAAAAGATGCCAGATGAGTGGAGAATGAGTGTGTTAATTCCTTTTTTTAAGAATAAAGGTGATGCACAAGATTGTGCGAATTATAGAGGTATTAAGTTAATGTGTCATACTTTAAAACTTTGGGAGCGAGTTATGGAGCATAGGTTGCGGCGTGATACTAATGTTTCTCATAATCAATTTGGATTCATGCCGGGTAGGTCGACTATGGAAGCCATTCATTTATTAAGAGGTTTGATGGAGAAATATAGAGAAAATAAGGAGGATCTACATATGATATTTATTGATTTAGAAAAAGCATATGATAAAGTTCCAAGAGAAGTGCTATGGAGAGTTCTTGATAAGAAAGGAGTCAATAATGCTTATATTCAAATCATTAAAGATATGTATGCAGGAGCTATTACTTGTGTTCAAACACAAGGTGGTTTGACCAAGTATTTCCCTATTTCGGTTGGGTTACATCAAGGATCAGCCTTAAGCCCATATCTTTTTGCTTTAGTCATGGATGTTCTCACTAGACATTTGCAAGAGGATGTACCTTGGTGTATGCTTTTTGCTGATGATATTCTTCTTGTTGATAAGACTAGAAAGGGAGTTGAAGGTAAACTTGAATTATGAAGGTCAACCTTAGAGTCTAAAGGTTTTCGCTTGAGTAGATCTAAAACGGAATATATGGAGTGTAATTTTGGTAGTAATAGACCTAGTGAGGGGATTGTGACTTTGGGCGATCAAGTCATTAATAAGAGTACACGTTTTAGATATCTTGGATCTATTGTTCAGAGTGATGGTGAAATAGATGGGGATATTATCAGCAGAATTCAAGTTGGATGGTTGAAGTGGAGGAATGCATCAGGCTTGTTATGTGATAGAAATGTACCCCTCAAACTTAAGGGAATGTTCTATAAGATGGTAGTGAGACCTGCAATGCTTTATGGTGCCGAATGTTGGCCATTAAAAGAGAAGCATAATACTAAGTTAAGTGTGGCAGAGATGAGGATGCTCAGGTGGATGAGTGGCTTTACCCTTAGAGATAGGATACGAAATGAGCATATACGTGAAAAGGTTGGAGTAGCTGCAGTAGAAGATAAGATTAGAGAGAGTCGCCTTAGATGGTTTGGTCACATAAAACGGCGGCCTTCCGATGACCCGGTTAGGAGAGTAGAGGTATTAGATTTGACTTATGTTAAGAAAGGTAGGGGTAGACCTAAAAAGACTTGGTTAGAAAATATTAAGAATGACCTTTCTTTATTAGATTTAAACAAGAATTTGACTTTTAATAGGACACAATGGAGAAAAAGGATTCATGTAGCCGACCCCACGTAGTGGGATAAAGGCTTGATGTTGTTGTTATTGTTGTTGTTCCAAATTTTGGTATGCTTGATCTTGCATATTTGTATTCTGTCTAATTGGATCAAATCCTAATATTAATGTTCTAATAAACTTTGTGAAATTGTATGGATTATCTCCCAATTGTCTCAAAGTTTCTATTTCTCCAGCTTTCTTAATTTTTGCTTTATTGTAAATATTTGCTGCAGTTTCTCCTAACAAAGTTTCTAAAAATGCAAACATATTACCAACTCCTTTTTTATCGCTATTTGCCCATGCTCTAACTGCATCAAATTCCCATTTACTTATAACTGATTCCTATATTTGAGGATTATTCAAATTGATGGTTAATATAGTCCCATTTCTATGGACTGGAACTAAAGTTATTTTCTCTATTGGTTCCATAGATCCTCGAAATCTATAATTTTTGCTATCATCATTATAATCATATCTAGATGTTCCTGATCTTATAGGTCTTCCCGGTCTATCGTCTTCTCCAGATGGGAGAACTGGTTCAAATCTAGGTCTTTTTCCTCTATCTTGGGTTTGATTTCGATTAGAAGGTCCTGGAGGAACTACTTCTCCTAAATTCATATTCATTTTTATCTCTTCATTTGATATTTCAATTTTCTTCCAATCAAAATTTTCATCAAATCTATTTTGATAGGCTAATTCAAAATCATATTTTTCTTCCAAGGATTGATAAGGAATATCTAAAGAAAAAACCCTATCTTGTAATTCTAAATAGTTTTTTATTCTAGAAAAATCAAGATAACTCATACTTATTATTTAGATCTTATAGAATCATCATCATCCGAATCTTGTTTGGTTTTTAATTGTTTATAATCTGAAAATCTTATACTTAGAGTGCCATCTTGATTTTCGAAGGATGAATTTTCATGAGGGATCAAAATTGATTTATCTAAAAACGAACTTAAATTCCATTCTAAACCGGCATATATTTCTGGACTAAATTTTTTACCAGAAATGGCCTTAATTCCTTCGCTAGCTAACGTAGATTCTAAAGTTTCGTTATTTAGTTTGAATTTAACATTAGAATGTTCTTGCATTTTTCCTATAAATCCTGTAGTTATTCTTAAATTTTTTGATCCAACTGTCATATTATATCCCTTAGTTTTAATTCTTATTTTTATATTTTGAACACATTCTTTTATATCCATAATAAAATTTGGTATGAAATATATAATGGCTCCATTTTCATTCATATCTATTTCAAAAGATCCTATAATGGATTTTGCTAATTCTGTCCTTTGGTTGTCAAATAAGATGACTAACGATTTAGTTCTTAGATTTTTTCGATGTAATCCTTTAATACCAATTATTACTAATCCTAAATGTATTTGCGTCATTTTCATAATTTTTATTTTATCCCAATCTTCTTTAGTTATTATGGGTATAGATATTTGATCAGAATTAGAAATACAACTAATCTTTTGTTCAGCTATGGTTTGAATAATATTTGATTTAGAAATTATTGAATTGTCATATAATTTTCTAGTTTTTATTAAATTTAATTTTTCATTATTAAATCTATCTAACTGTCCTTCTATATCTATTATCTCAGATAATTTTCTATCATAATTTATCGGATTCTTTTTGAATATTTGTAAGGTAGTTTGTTTATTCACCATTTTTTATGACTTATGCGAGGGATATATGGAATAATTTTGTTTTAATTTTTAATACTTTTTATTAATTCGTCTAAATCGTTTTGTTTAACTAATCCTGTTAATTTATTTTCTATATCTAAAAATTTGTCTTCTAAAAAGTTTAACTTTTGAAAGATTTTTATTAATAGAATAGTTTGAAAATTTAATATTTTTGGATAAATTGTGTCACTATTTTGGCCTCCTAAATAAAAAGTTAATCCTATAACATCTGTTTGATAATTTTGGCAATCTTTTAGCGTTTCTAAATATATATTGGAATTTTCTATATTATTCATGTTAATATGATTTGTTTTAAATCAGTAAAACTAGTTTTTAATTTTTGTAAACTAGTTTTTATTTCGTTTAATTGATCAAAATCATCTTTGATTTTTTGAACTAGACTCAGAGTAATTAAATATTTTGTAGATTGATTTTCTACTTTATCATGATAATTATTAATTTTTGTAATGATTTCATCATTTTGTTTTTTTTAATATAATTTATTTTTTCATTAATTTCTTCTTAAAGTTTTCTTTTTAAGAATGATACTATTTGAAATTTTTTCTATAATTCTATATATCTTTTCTTGATGAATTTGAAAAGATTCAGATTAACTTATTACTAAATCTATAATACTATTAGTAGAACCATGGTTTAAAATTGCGCAATATGAGGCTCGCCTTGAGGCCCGCCTTTGCGCAATTCCAGTAAAAAACGCCTCGATGCTTACGCCTCGAGGTATTTTTATGAGGCTTGCGCCTCAACTTGGTTGAGGCCCGCCTCGCCTCACTCACATGAGGCTTACGCCTCACACTATATATATTAAAACTTACATAAATCTTGAAGTAAATGTCCGACATTGGACTCTATAGGAGAAGAGGAAGGGGAGAGAGCAGTTCATCATAATGATGATTCAAATGAAGAACCCCTTAGTGATGACAGTGTTGATGACTTATGAGTTCTTATATGATATGTCATTGCTATTTAATATTTATTTTTGGAAATTAGAATTATATGTTAATGAAAAGAATATTGACATTTGAGAAAGATAGAATTTTGAGTTATTATTGAGATATTTTGATTTCACTTCATATCTTATGCTTTTTTATGTTTTATATTATTTACTCGTTAGTATATAAAAAATTTATCATTTTATGTTTACGCAATCTTTTGATTTTGAGGCTTACGCCTCAAAACGCCTTGAGGCTTACGCCTCACCTCACGAATGCAAAACGCCTCAATACCCGAATACGCAATTTTAAACATTGAGTAGAACTATCATTACTATGCAAACTATGCTTGTATTTAGAATTAAATTAACAACTAAGTTTGTATTTGTCAAAAATGACTAAATTTTTTCTATTTTGCGGTAATTTTAAATCTAAATATTGTATAGTTTTTGGTTCCATGACCTTTCTAATATAGGCTCTGATATCAGATGGGGGATGGCTAGATAAAACTTTGTGCTAGTTCACAATTCATTTATATTCCTATGACTCACCATTTTTTTGGTGCACAATGTATAATTTGCCTTACTACTATTCAAAAATTTATAAGTAACTAATGTCCTATGCATATCTATAAAATATTTAGTTTGACTATTCAAAAATTTTATATGATTCACTATTCCTATCAATATAATATACTTTCATTAGTTGTGCCTCATTATCACATTTAAAATCTAGGAGATAGATTTTTCCAAACTTATAATGAGTACATTTATGGCTACAAATTATTATTTTACTATATGAAATTGGACACATGCATATTCTCATGCTATGATCTAATTTGAGGCTAATATTTGTGCTAATTGACTCGTGTTTACTTGTCTAGCAAAAACTTTTTGGCTAATGCATGTAGCTGCAATTTTGCTACTGTTTATATTGTTGAGTTCAGCAATAATATCCGAATAAAATGGTACTAATAAGAAGAAAATTGATATATTTTTAAATTCACTGTACTCGATTATAGATGTCGAAAGTTATTTCGTCTCTAAAAAAGAACTTATATATGATAGATAAGAGACAGAAATTTTAGCTTATCTTCATCAAATAGAGCTTTTGGCATGCAGAAAAAGTTTTATCAAAGCATATCTCTCTTAGAGGAGAAATAATATAGAACTACTCACTCATAATGAGTGACTTTATATCCACAAAAATGAATTAATTATGAACTAATTATATCTAAGAAAACTTTGAATTAAGCTGAACTTCAAACTTTATTATAAAAGAGAAACTTACAATGATATGCTTCAGAAAAGCTTGCTTACGTACTAGCTCACACTTATTGCAGAATGACTCTCATATATTCTCACAACCACACATTTCAGAGAGACGAGCTCTCTATTTATAATACAAAAATATATAACATAACTGCGGTATCATTACCGCTTACAAACTTAAAATAAATATTTTACTACAGTACCAAATGGTTTCGATAGTAAAAAAGGACTTTACTACATTAATCAGTGAATAGTGATCATTTGTACTTGATTGAGACCTTTTGTCATACTTATCATTTATCTTCCTATCAGCTTATCTGATTTCTTCTGCAAAACCTACTTTACCCATCCATAGTATTTTCGATATTTGCTAGCCCTTCATCATCCATCCCATCTATCCAGAAACGGTCGTTTGCCTCGGAATCTGAGAGGGGCATATTCCGTTCCGGAGTTAAGTTTTGATAATATGTCTGATAATCGCCTTTATTGATGATTAGGTGTGAAGAAAAAGTCTTGACATATTCTATAAGTTTAATATCTTTAAAATAATAATGAAATTTGAATAGTGGTCCTTTGATTAATTTGCTATGCAGAAAAATAATCATGTCTTTATCTTGATATGCTGACTGCATGTAGAATATATGTTTTAGAAAATCTCTTCCGTATTGAGCTATTTGCAATGCTCTGTAATATTTTAAAGACTGGTTAGATAACTCTGAATTAACAGATGAGTGAGGAATATCGTCGTACTGTTCAGCTTTAATGCTTTCCGGAGTTTTATGGATTTTTATGATTTGTTTTGATCCATCCATAAATTCTTCGTATGCTGGTCCAATAGAATTTATGATTATAGTGATAGAATAAATTCTATAGTCTTAAAAAATGTACTAGATAATTCTTTTGAGTTCTGAATGTTCAAGGCATTCAATTTGATCTGATAGTTTGTCGTCTCTGCTTATTATGAGTTTACTCAGTAGCCCATACTCCATTAGTTTCTGAATGATCCATTTCTGAAATCTTTTGATATGAGTCAAATTAAGAGAAAGATGTATCATGTAGAATTCTGGCATACAGATTTTATAGAGATAGTGTCGATCGTCTGAAGCTGATGAAAATAATGTTTTTGATGCATAAGAAATACCTGACACTTCTTCATTTGATATATAAGAAATGACTTTTTCTTTATAGGCTAATTCCATATCTATTATTTTGCTATTTTGAATCTTTTTGAAAATAGTCCTTTTAATATTATCATCCATTTCAGGAAGATACATATATTGTATTTGTTTTAAAATATTATCTTTTGATATATCTAAGATAATTTTAGACAAATAATCTTGATCTTTTTCTATTTCTTCATTTTCTTTTTCTAATTCTTTAAACTTTTGCTTTTTAAATAATGAAATTAACAAATTAAGAGCTGAAGTAAATATTGGGAATATTTCTCTTGTCCCAAAAACTCCTACTAATTTACAAAAAGTAGTCATAGCAAATCAAGAAATCAAAATTAGAGAATTAGAGAAATCTCTAGAAATAAAAAAGCAAAAGTTTAAAAAATTAGAAAAAGAAAATGAAGAAATAGAAAAAGATCAAAATTATTTGTCTAAAATTATCCTAGATATATCAGAAGATAATATGTTAAAACAACTACAATATATGTATCTTCCTGAAATGGATGATAATATTAAAATGACTATTTTCAAAAAGATTCAAAATAGCAAAAGAATAGATATGGAATCAGCCTATAAAGAAATAGTCATTTCTTATATATCAAATGAAGAAGTGTCAGGTATTTCTTATGTTTCAAAAACATTATTTTCATCAGCTTCAGAAGAACGACACTGTCTCTGTAAAATCTGTATGCCAGAATTCTATATGATACATCTTTCTCTTAATTTGACTCATATCAAAAGATTTCAGAAATGGACCATTCAGAAACTAATGGAGTATGGGCTACTGAATAAACTCATAATAAGCAGACACGACAAACTATCAGATCAAATTGAATGCCTTGAACATTCAGAACTCAAAAGAATCATCTGGTACATTTTTGAAGACTATAGAATTTATTCTATCATTATAATCATAAATTCTATTGAACCAGCATACGAAGAATTTATGGATGGAGCAAAACACATCATAGAAATTCATAAAACTCCGAAAAGCGTTAAAGCTGAACAGTATGATGATACTCCTCACTCATCTGTTAATCCAGAGTTATCTAACCAGTCTTTAAAATATTACAGAGCATTGCAAATAGCTCAATACGGACGAGGTTTTTCAAAACCTATATTCTACATGCAGTCAGCATATCAAGATAAAGACATGATTATTTTTCTGCATAGCAAATTAATCAAGGGATCACTATTCAAATTTTGTTATTATGTTAAAGATATTAATCTTATAGAACATGTTAAGACATTTTCTTCACATCTAATCATCAATAAAGGCGATTATCAGACATATTATCAGAACTTAACTTTGGAACGAAATATGCCCCTCTCAGATTTCGAGGAAAACGACCGTTTCTGGATAGATGGGATGGATGATGAAGGGCTAGCAAATATCGAAAATGCTATGGAAGGGTAAAATAGGCATTGCAGAAGAAAGTAGATAAGCTGATAGGAAGATAAATGATAAGTATGACAAAAGGTCTCAATCAAGTACAAATGGTCACTATTCACTATTTACTGTAGTAAAATCCTTTTTTACTATAAAAGTCCTTTGGTACTGTAGTAAAATATTTATTTTAAAGTTTGTAAGCGGTAATGATACCACAGTTATGTTATATGTTTTTATATTATAAATAGAGAGCTCGTCTCTCTGAAATGAGAGGGTTGTGTGGTTGTATGAAAGTCATTCTGTAATAAGTGTGAGCTAGTACATGAGCAAGCTTTTCTGAAGCATATCATTGTAAGTTTTCTCTTTTATGATATAATAAAGTTTGAAGTTCAGCTTTATTCAAAGTTTTCTTAGATATAATTAGTTTCTTCAGCTAATTGAAATATTTTTTCTAATGCTTTAGGAATGCTAAATGTTTTTTGTTTGTCATCCGATGATTTATAACAGTAGGAAAGATAAAGAGAAACTGAAGGGTCACATGAAGTTGAAGTGAAGGAAGGTGAAGTTAAAGGTCCACCACTCTTTGGCAGTACTCTGATTTTATTAGTAGGGATAGTGGTCCTTCGTTTACTAATTGTGATAAATTCTTTTGTAATACTAATGGCACGCTTCACTTCAACTTCATGTGACCCTTTAATTTCTCTTTATCTTTCCTACTGTTATAAATCATCGGATGACAAACAAAAAACATTTAGCATTCCTAAAGCATTAGAAAAAATATTTCAAAATCCTAATATTAATGTTCTAATAAACTTTGTAAAATTATATGGATTATCTCACAATTGTCTCAAAGTTTCTATTTCTCCAGTTTTTTTAATTTTTGCTTTATTGTAAATATTCGCTGTAGTTTCTCCTAACAAAGTTTCATTTGATTTTCAACATTATCTAATCTTAATAATATTCTTTCTAATGAGATAAATATTTTTTTTAATTGTAATTCTAATTTTCCAAAACGTTTCTCATTAATTTTTCCTTTTTCAGGTATTCCTTTATATTTTAAGATGCCTTCGTAAGGCTGCTAGAATAATATCTAATTTTTCATTAACATCCTCGAATAAAATATCTTCTACTTCACTATTTATATTGTTGAGTTCAGCAATAATATCTGAATAAAATGGTACTAAATTATTTCTAATTTCTATGGGTAAGTCAGCTCTTAAACGAAGAACCATTATTTATCTTTGAAGAAGACTGTTTAATTCAGCTAAAATTCTTTTTCCTATTGATCTAATTTCTTGTGCTCTATTTATGTCAGGATAGTTGTCTATATGCCTTTTTATGGCTTGAAGAATTTGCTGGAATTCTTGATTAAAATGTTTTAATAAGATTGTATCTACTTCATCATTTATTTAAAATCATAGATATCAATGTCATAATTGTATGATAGAAATATGTCATTTATGTGCTGCAAAATTACATAATATAGAATATAAATGAATACCTGAAAAAGGAAAAATTAATGAGAAACGTTTTGAAAAATTAGAATTACAATTAAAAAAAATATCTATCTCATTAGAAAGAATATTATTAAGATTAGATAATGTTGAAAATCAAACAAATGATAAAATAGTTAAAACCGAAGACGATATTATACAACAATACTTAAATAAGAAGAAAATAGATAGATTAACAAGGCAAATAAAAAGAAGCAACAAAATTGAAACTGATGACGATATTCAGCCCAGTGATGATAATATTATTTCCCTCAATAAAATCGATTTAGCTCATCAAACTACCGATAATATGATAGCCTAGAACTATCCTACTTCTTTATTATCTGTTTCTGCAAAAATAACTTTAGAAAACAATCAATCATTTGATATCCAAGCTTTAGTTGATAGTGGTAGTACAACTTCGGTGATTACCACCAATCTTCTACCCAAACAATATAATTATCATCCTACCAATACTTCTTCTCAATTAGTAGGAAATCACTCTCTCCATTTTGACAAATGTCATAGTGAAATACAATTTTTTATCACCCCTGACTTACTGAAAAGTATCCTTTACCAAAAATCTTAATCCATGATGCAGTCAAACCAGAATTTATCTTAGGACTCAATTTTATTCTCTCTTTAGACGGACATCTTAGTATTACAAAAGAATTTATCACAATTAGTAAACGAAGTACCACTATCCCTACTAATAAAATCAGAGTACTGCCAAAGCGTGGTGGACCTTTAACTTCACATTCCTTCACTTAAACTTCATGTGATCATTCAGTTTGTCTTTATCTTTCCTACTGTTATAAATCATCGGATGACAAACAAAAAACATTTAGCATTCCTAAAGCATTAGATAAAATATTTCAATTAGCTGAAGAAATCCAAATTATAGGAGAAGACCCAATTAAACATTGGAATAAAAATAAAGAATTAGCTTAGCTATCCATTATAAATCCAGACTTAATAATTAAAACTAAAGAATTAGAATATTCACCTGAAGATAAAGACGAATTTCTTATTCAAATTAATGAATTAAAAAAGTTAAAATTAATAAAACCATCAAAATCACTGCATAGATCTGCAGCTTTTATGGTTCGAAATCATGCTGAAATCAAACGAAATAAAGTCTGAATGGTTATCAACTATAAAAGACTAAATGATAATACTGAAGAGGATGGATATAAAATACCAGATAAAGATATGTTAATCAATTTAATACAGGATAAAAAGTATTTTAGTAAATTTGATTGCAAATTTGGTTTTTTGCAGATAAAACTTCATCCAAACTCTATCCCTTGGACAACATTTACTACTCCAATAGGACATTATGAATGGGAAATTATGCCTTTTAGATTAAAAAATGCTCCAAGTATATTCCAGAGAAAAATGGATCTATTTCTTCATTTTCTTTTTCTAATTCTTTAAACTTTTGCTTTTCTATTTCTAGAGATTTCTCTAATTTTCTAAGTTTGATTTCTTGATTTGCTATAACTACTTTTTGTAAATTAGTAGGAGTTTTTGGGACAAGAGAAATATTCCCAATATTTACTTCAGCTCTTAATTTGTTAATTTCATTATTTAAAAATTCTACTTGATTATTTATACCATTAAAACATATTAGTAGACAATTTAAAGTATGTATCATAGCTATGTAAACTATGGCTATATTTTGAATCGAAATAACATCTCATTTTGTATTTGTCAAAAACGACTAAATTTTTTCTATTTTGCGGTAATTCTAAATCTAAATATTATATAATTTTTGGTTCCATGAGCTTTCTAAAACTCTGATACCAATTGTTTTTGGCTAGATAAGATTTGTGCTAGTTCACAATTCATTTATATTCCTACGACTCATCATTTTTCTGGTGCAATTAAAAGAATTATTTTCAAAAAGATTCAAAATAGCAAAAGAATAGATATGGAATCAGCCTATAAAGAAATAGTCATTTCTTATATATCAAATGAAGAAGTGTCAGGTATTTCTTATGCATCAAAAATATTATTTCATCAGCTTCAGAAGAACGACACTGTCTCTGTAAAATCTGTATGCCAGAATTCTACATGATACATCTTTCTCTTAATTTGACTCATATCAAAAGATTTCAGAAATGGACCATTCAGAAACTAATGGAGTATGGGCTACTGAGTAAACTCATAATAAGCAGAGACGACAAACTATCAGATCAAATTGAATGCCTTGAACATTCAGAACTCAAAAAAATCATCTGGTACATTTTTGAAGACTATAGAATTTATTCTATCACTATAATCATAAATTCTATTGGACCAGCATATGAAGAATTTATGGATGGAGCAAAACACTTCATAGAAATCCATAAAACTCCGGAAAGCGTTAAAGCTGAACAGTATGATGATACTCCTCACTCATCTGTTAATCCAGAGTTATCTAACCAGTCTTTAAAATATTACAGAGCATTGCAAATAGCTCAATACGGACGAGGTTTTCCAAAACCTATATTCTACATGCAGACAGCATATCAAGATAAAGACATGATTATTTCTCTGCATAGCAAATTAATCAAGGGATCACTATTCAAATTTCGTTATTATGTTAAAGATATTAATCTTATAGAACATGTCAAGACCTTTTCTTCACATCTAATCATCAATAAAGAGACATATTATCAGAACTTAACTCCGGAACGGAATATGCCCCTCTCAGATTCCGAGGCAAACGACCGTTTTTGGATAGATGGGATGGATGATGAAGGGCTAGCAAATATCGAAAATGCTATGGAAGGGTAAAATAGGCATTGCAGAAGAAAGCAGATAAGTTGATAGAAAGATAAATGATAAGTATGACAAAAGGTCTCAATCAAGTACAAATGGTCATTATTCACTGTTTATTGTAGTAAAATCCTTTTTTACTGTAGAAGTCCTTTGGTACTGTAGTAAAATATTTATTTTAAAGTTTGTAAGCGGTAATGATATCGCAATTATGTTATATATTTTTGTATTATAAATAGAGAGCTCGTCTCTCTGAAATGAGAGGGTTGTGTGGTTGTATGAGAGTCATTCTGCAATAAGTGTGAGCTAGTACGTGAGCAAGCTTTTCTGAAGCATATCATTGTAGGTTTCTTATGACTGAAAAGCTTCTTTATACAATTTAGTGGTAGTACAACTTCGGTGATTACCACCAATCTTCTACCCTAACAATATAATTATCATCCTACTAATACTTCTTCTCAATTAGTAGGAAATCACTCTCTCCATTTTGACAAATGTCTTCTTAATAGTCGAATATAATTTTTTATCTCCCCTGACTTACTCACTGAAAAGTATCCTTTACCAAAAATCTTAATCCATGACGCAGTCAAACCAGAATTTATCTTAGGACTCAATTTTATTCTCTCTTTAGACGGACATATGAGTGACCTCATACCCACAAAAATGAATTAATTATGAACTAATTATATCTAAGAAAACTTTGAATAAAGCTGAACTTCAAACTTTATTATATCATAAAAGAGAAAACTTACAATGATATGCTTCAGAAAAGCTTGCTCACGTACTAGCTCACACTTATTGCAGAATGACTCTCATACAACCACACAACCCTCTCATTTCAGAGAGACGAGCTCTCTATTTATAATACAAAAACATATAACATAATTGTGGTATCATTACCGCTTACAAACTTTAAAATAAATATTTTACTACAGTACCAAAGGACTTCTACAGTAAAAAAAGACTTTACTACAGTAAACAGTGAAGGCGGAACCGATCCACCTAGGAGCAATGATTTGTGCAATCCAGATGAGGAGATCCGAACATTTGAGAGAGTACCCAATCTTCTTCTTTTCTTCTGCAGTTTTCCCTTCTAAGCACACAAGAACGTCAATCAATCTTGAAGATCTCAAGCAAGAACAATTAGTTTTCTTCCTTTCTGTACAAGAATAGTGACGTCCTTTGTTATAAGAGTGTTATACACATTCTTCTATCTGACAAGAGTGATGGGGAGCTGTTTTGTGCGACTTTCTTTGTCTTGGACGTGAGAGTTATTCTGATACTTGTTGGTATGGGAGCATGTGATTTTTCTAAGTTTGATAAGATGGGAGAATCAAATAGAACAACGATTCATGGAGTCATGAAGTAGCAGACAGTTAGCATTGTGAAGGATGGAATCATCACTTCATTTAATGCCGGAACGTCAATTCCCACTGTTGCAAATCCTAGCACGGGAAGATGTGATCTCAGATGATCTCTAGTTGAAACTATCTCATGTAAGTAAAATTGCTTGTAGTTCCATCTGTGATAGTTTATATTTTGGATTAAAATAAGTTTCTCCTGATATAATAACCACTAATGTTGAAAGAACAAAAATAATCTGTTATTTATTCTGTTTGTAATATTTTGATTAATATATTTCTAATATTGATAGAATCCTTTTTCATTTATTTTTTGTATGAGCCTTTTATTGATCAAATAATTCACATTTGCAATGAATCTTAAAGATTTACATGTGGATATATTGTTATCTATGTTTTATTTATTTATTTATTTATTTATTTATTTTTTATTATTATTGCTTACAATCCACGAACTGATTAGGAAAGTTGAAATTATTGATAGAAACTTTAATGATCTGTTTTGATTTTCTTTTCGGTACTTTATTAATAAGCATACATTGATTTAGAGTTTGCACAGTAGCCATATAATTATGACTTCTTCTCCTAGATGTAAAAAATATAGTTTTAGAAAGGTTATTCCCTTAGCCAGCCTAAATCATAGGCGCTTAGCTTTAATAAAAATATATTATATTAGTCTAAACAGAATATTAGTTTTATGCAAATGTTCCAATAGTGAAAAGATATATTATATAGGCATAAATAGGATATTAGTTTCATATAAATTTATAAATAGTAGCAAAATTGCATCTACATGCATTAGCCAAAAGATTTTTGCTAGACAAATAAGTATGAGCCAATTAGCACAAATATTAGCTTCTAATTAAATCATAATCATGAGAATATGCATTTGTCCAATCTCATATAGTAAAACAATAATTTGTAGCCATAAATGTACTCATTATAGGGTTGGAAAAATCTATCCCCTAGGTTTTAAATATGATAATGAGGCACGGCTAATTAAAGTATATTATATTGATAGAAATAGTGAATTAGTTCATACAAAATTTTTGAATAGTCAAATTAAATATTTTATAGATATGAATAAGACATTAGTTAAGTATAAATTTTTGAATAGTAAGAAAGATTATATAATTTGCACCAGAAAAATGGTGAGTCGTAGGAATATAAATGAATTGTGAACTAGCACAAATCTTATCTAGCTAAAAACAATTGGTATCAGAGCTTTAGAAAGGTCATGGAACCAAAAATTATATAATATTAAGATTTTGAATTACCGCAAAATAGAAAAAATTTAGTCATTTTTGACAAATACAAAATGAGATGTTATTTCGATTCAAAATATAGCCATAGTTTTCATAGTAATGATAGTTCTACTAATAGTATGATAGATCTATTAATAAGTTTATCTGAATCTTTTCAAATTCATCAAGAAAAGATATATAGAATTATAGAAAAAATTTCAAATAGTATCATTCTTAAAAAGAAAATTTTAGAAGAAATTAATGAAAAAATAAATTATATTAGACGACAAAATGATGAAATCGTTACAAAAATTAATAATTATCATAATAAAGTAGAAAATCAATCTACAAAACATTTAATTACTCTAAGTCTAGTTTAAAAAATCAAAGATGATTTTGATCAATTAAATGAAATAAAAACTAGTTTACAAAAATTAAAAACTACTTTTACTCATTTAAATCAAATCATACTAACATGAATAATATTAATAAAATTTTTTCAAAAGTTAAACTTTTTAGAAGACAAACTTTTAGATATAGAAAATTAATTAACAGGATTAGTTAAACAAAACGATTTAGACGAATTAATAAAAAGTATTAAAAATCAAAACAAAATTATTCCATATATCCCTAGCATAAGCTATAAAAAATGGTGAATAAACAGACTACCTTACAAATATTCAAAAAGAATCTGATAAATTATGATAGAAAATTATCTGAGATAATAGATATAGAAGGACAGTTAGATAGATTTAATAATAGAAAATTAAATTTAATAAAAACTAGAAAATTATATGACAATTCAATAATTTTTAAATAAAATATTATTCAAACCATAGCTGAACAAAAGATTAGTTGTATTTCTAATTCTGATCAAATATCTATACCCATAATAACTAAAGAAGATTGAGATAAAATAAAAATTATGAAAATGACGCAAATACATTTAGGATTAGTAATAATTGGTATTAAAGGATTACATCGAAAAAATCTAGGAACTAAATCGTTAGTCATCTTATTTGACAACCGATGGACATAATTAGCAAAATCTATTATAAGATCTTTTAAAATAGATATGAATGAAAATGGAGCCATTATATATTTTATACCAAATTTTATTATGGATATAAAAGAATGTGTTCAAAATATAAAAATAGGAATTAAAACTAAAGGATATAATATGACAGTTGGATCAAAAAATTTAAGAATAACTATATGATTTATAGGAAAAATGCAAGAACATTCTAATGTTAAATTTAAACTAAATAACGAAACTTTAGAATCCATGTTAGCTAGCGAAGGAATTAAAGCCATTTATGGTAAAAAATTTAGTCCAGAAATATATGATGGTTTAGAATGGAATTTAAGCTCATTTTTAGATAAACCAATTTTGATCCCTCATGAAAATTCATCCTTCGAAAATCAAGATGGCACCATAAGTATAAGAATTTCAGATTATAAACAATTAAAAACCAAACAAGATTCGGATGATGATGATTCAATAAGATCTGAATAATAAATATGAGTTATCTAGGTTTCTCTAAAATAAAAAACTATTTAGAATTACAAGATATGGTTTTTTCTTTAGATATTCCTTATCAAACATTGGAAGAAAAATTTGATTTTGAATTAGCATATCAAAATAGATTTGATGAAAATTTTGATTGGAAGAAAATTGAAAGATCAAATGAAGAGATAAAAATGAATATGGATTTAGGAGAAGTAGTTCCTCCAGGACCTTCTAATCGAAATCAAACCAAGGATAGAGGAAAAAGACCTAGATTTGAACCAGTTCCACCATTTGGAGAAGACGATGGACCAGGAAGACCTATAAGATCAGGAACATCTAGATATGACTATAATGATGATATCAAAAATTATCGTTTTAGAGGATCTATGGAATCAATAGAGAAAATAACTTTAGTTCCAGCCCATAGAAATGGGACTATATTAACCATCAATTTGAATAATCCTCAGATATGGGAATCAGTTATAAGTAAATGAGAATTTGATGCAGTTAGAGCTTGGGCAAATAGCGATAAATAAGGAGTTGGTGATATGTTTGCATTTTTAGAAACTTTGTTAGGAGAAACTGCAGCGAATATTTATAATGAAGCAAAAATTCAAAAAACTGGAGAAATAAAAACTTTGAGACAATTGGGAGATAATCCATATAATTTTACAAAGTTTATTAGAACATTAATATTAGGATTCGACCCAAGTAGACAAAATACAAATATGCAAGACCAAGCATACCGAAATTTGGAACAATTAAGTATTGATAATTGGTCAAACATTGATAGTTTCTATAAATTGTATGTTTCTTATGCAAGCAAATCAGGGAAGATACTTTGATCAAGAAATATCAGACAGATTTTTAATCAAATTACCTGGAGAATTAGGAAAAGAAATTCATGACAAATGGAAAGCAACTTATCCAAATAATGATGATATAAAACATTTAGGTATAGGACCTAGAATAGTCTTTACATTTTGGCAGTTACAAGAAAAATGTAAAGAATATAAAATACAAAAACAAGTTAAAAAACAATCATATGCTTTCTGTCGTAATATATATACGTCTCAGTCTTTTCCTGAAAAGAAAAGAAGAAAAATATTGAGAAAATCTAAAAGAAAATTTCCTAGAAAAGATAGAAATTTTAGAAAACCAAGTACAAGAAAATGTCATTGTTATATTTGTGGATCTATAGGAAAAATGCAAGAACATCCTCATGTTAAATTTAAACTAAATAACGAAACTTTAGAATCCATGTTAGCTAGCGAAGGAATTAAAGCCATTTCTGGTAAAAAATTTAGTCCAGAAATATATGCTGGTTTAGAATGGAATTTAAGCTCATTTTTAGATAAACCAATTTTTCATTATCATATTTAAAACACAGGGGATAGATTTTTCCAACCCTATAATGAGTACATTTATGGCTACAAATTATTGTTTTACTATGTGAGATTGGACAAATAAATATTCTTATGATTATGATTTAATTAGAAGCTAATATTTGTGCTAATTGGCTCATACTTATTTGTCTAGCAAAAACCTTTTGGCTAATGCATGTAGCTGCAATTTTGCTACTATTTATGTAGCTTGTTATCCAAAAAGAGGGGATATGCTGAAGGTATGTAATCTTGATCTAGACATCTATTTCTAAGCTCGTGTTATTTCCATGATATGAATTTATTAATGATTGATGGATAATGTGAAAAAAAAAATGCAGAACTATGCTCATTAAATAATTGATTATAGATTAAATGATATTTTGACAATATAAGCTCTATTTTGTATTTCAAATATGAATCATATGAAGTTATAAATGGTTATATTGTGTAAGTGATTAAACCAATATTTTAAAACCTTATAAATTGCATCTGATGTTTTTTTTTATGTTTTATTTTTTTATTTATTGAATAAGTTCAACTATTTGTGCCCTTTCTTTCATCATATTTCTTTAGCTAGATATCGATGATATTGATAACATCACCCACTAATAACTACTAAGGAACATTAACATTAACATAAGATTTATTCTATTATATTCATAGTACTATCCCGTGACAAAAAGGCTTGCTAATTTCAAATCATGTAAATATCTTCTTGTTAAAATATGTTACAGAGTTAGCATGATAGTTGAAATTCATATGTACTAAAATCATCCAATGTATGTGAAATATCAATCTTTAAAAGAAAATAAGCTATTTTACGTAGTTTACATTAAATATATTTATTAAATTAGAAATAAAATGATGATTAAAACATTATATGGAGTAGTTTTCTTTTGTCAATAATATTTTATAGGTGATAATTTATTATAAGTTGGGTTGTAAATAAAGTTGAGATGAAAAAAAATATCATTCCATAAATTCATATCATAAATAATTGCAATGAAACTTTATAAATATAGAGGTTGTCTCCTATAACCTCACTTCATGTTCAAGCCATACTTTAGTCATGAGGGTTAGAGAACTTGATTTGATTTATTGATATGACTTCTCGATATGATTATTGTTGCAAAATTATAAATATGTAATTGTCCATTCACATTCTTTTATGATCAGGCTTTGAGAAATTCTTTTTTTATATGTATATATGATATCATTGTATCATGCACTTAGGCCATGAGATTTTGTCATATCATATCTATGTAAGTCATCAGATACATTTCTTTTATTACGCCACATGTTTACTTTGATAGTCACTTATGCTTATTGTTGATATCATTTGCTTAAACATGTTCACTTTTCCATATGCTATACATAAATTTTAAAAGTTATAAATTTCAATTATTTCAAATTGATTCTTATTTAATTATGTTTTTGTTTGAATGGTGTCTACTCTCATTCTACTTCTTTCTCTCTTTGCTTTTGCTTGCGAGGTACATTGGAGCTACATGGACAACAATTTAGAGAATATTCAGTCGCCCCCATTCTTCCAAATGGGGGTGCTACGGGCGGAACCACCGGTGTAGTGAGTTCTTCTTATACACATCTTTTCTATCACTCCTAAATTCAAAAATCTAATTTCAACTTGGAGATTTATAGTCTAGAGCTTATACATTGAAATTTTCATAACCCAATCATTTATATTAAATTTACGTGTATCTTTTAAAATTCTTTAGCCTTCACTTTAATCGAGAGTATTCTCTTAGGAGATGTAATTAACTATAGGGGCTTGCCTCTACAGGGAGTCTAAACCCAGAATAATCTAAACCCTATCTTAGTTTCCTTTCTAAGGTAGGGGAAAGATCTGTGAACGCAGATCCTGCTTTATCTATATTTAGAATTTAATTTCATAATCAAAGGATAGGTGGATGTATGATTTGTTCTTATAGGCGGATCAAATATCTTCTATATTTGATTATGGAGATAAATATGTAATTTATTTTTCTAATTAGAGAGATAGGAGAAGATATTCATCATCCCTCAGGTTGATTTGTATCTTCCCTATACTATTTCTGATTAGAGAAATAAATTATATATTTCTTCATTTCAAATCGATAGCAAAACATTAATCTATCCTTCAGGACGGTATAATGTTAAACTATATTGATTTGACTCAAAGAAATCTATTTAAATATAAATAAAGCAAATCATGTGAGAATCAAAAAGTATTTTTAAATTTAAATATTTAAAAGTAGTAGAGTTAAAAATATTTCTCACATTCTTCAGTTTGGGAGGAAGATGAGTGCACCATGTTTGCCCAACACGATTGCCTTCTCTAATACCATGTAGAAGCTCCTGATTCTTGAACCAAGAAGAGCATACATGAAAATAAAAATAGAGAGAAGGAAAGGGATAAAGAGAAATAAGAAATATAATAGCATATGTCTTTTCGCAGTGCCCCATATATATATATAGAAAAGGTATGGGGTGAAATAAACAACTAGCCAATGGGTGTATGCCACCTCATCATTACTTTATATTAATTATATTATGCTTACCTACTAATAGCATCCCCGTGAAAAGTTTTTCTAGTGGCGACTATTTAGAGAAGCTTTATCGTCCAATCATTAGCTCCATCATCACAGCATATCTGATACTCTTTGCCCGTGGGGCTGTAATGAGATTGAAATAACTGCCTACTTGTCTTTACAGTGCAATAAACTCAAGCAGGTGATCCAGACCTTCATGAATTGGGGCTTTGTTATGCCGACCTTCCTGTCTTTTGAAGAGCTAGTTGTTCAACTGTGGTGTCTTATAGATTCTAATCCTGGTATGGGCCGCCTATATTGTCATGCTGTGTATCACGTGTGGAGGGCTCGGAATGCCATGAAACACAAATGTTCTTTCCAAACTCCTATGGTTCTTGCAGCTTCTGTTCTTATTCCTGCAGCCCTTTAGGATGCCAATTCAGGAGCAATGGAGCACCTCTTAGCCTTATGGGTTGCCTTCACACAAGCTTTGGTGTCCTCTTCCTCGTTGGCACAAAATTAACTTGATTCTGGAGCTACACATTGCACATTTTAAATACTTTTTGTACAGTCAAATATGCTGCTGTAATGTAGCTGTTAGGATAAGATCCCTGTTCTATAAATATTCCATATTCATGAATAAAAATGATCATTGAATTGTGTCTCTATTTATGTGTTGTTTCCCTATTTTTTTGTCACTGCTATCTACAAGAAGAAGAGGATGTTAACCCATTTCACCAAGAATTCCCAAATGGAGAAGAAGACATTATGAGGAGGCCGAAACATGGCCGTCTAACTTCAAGGGATGATAATGGAATCAAGATCGACCTTCCCAATGTTGAGGGAAGATTAGACCTTGATGAGTTCTTGAAAGTGCTGCTAGAGCAAATTCTTGAATTTTAGGCGATACCTGTTGAGAAGATTGTTAAGCTGGTGGCCATCAAACTTAAGAAAAATGCTTCCCTCTGGTCAGAAAATTCAAAGTTCACCCGGGCAAGAGAAGGTTACAAGCTAGGAGAAAATGAAGAACTGCTTTGAAAATATCTCACCGATAAATATCAACAAGATTTATTCTTGAGATTCCATCACCTTCAACAACATCAACTCACCGTAGAAGAATATGTTGCTAAATTTGAGTAGCTCTCACTCAAATGAGATCTTATTAATCTAGCCAAAAACACTAAAACAAGATTTCTAGACGGGTTTCAACCTACTATCGCTCATGTGGTATAGCTGCAGCCTTATTGGACACTCTAAGATGTAATCAATTTGTTCTCAATGTTGAGAAAAAACAAAAAAGACTCTAAGCCTACCCAAATCAAATCTCGGGAGGGAGGTGGGGAGAGGACCTATCAGTCGAACCAAAATAATCTTAGCGGGACTTCCATCTTGCAAGAAAGGTTTCCTGGCTAACCCTGGATGACTCCTTCAAAGCCTATAGATGGAACCACTGCCTGAAAATGCTTTAAATGCCAAGGATTTGTACATATTACATCAAATTGTCCCATGCAAAGAATAATCACAATGATCAAAGAAGAGGAGGGAGTCTCCATTGTGTCCCCACCAAAAGAAATCAAGCTGGCTGAGGCTAGGCCCTCTCACAATCCTATGGTCATCGGTGTGGATAATCGATCCCTCTTAGTTCTTAGAAGACTGTTGAGTGACCAAAAAGAAGAACTAGCTCAGCGACACAACCTCTTCAAAACTAGGTGTATAATAAAAGGCCGTGTGCGTCAGGTCATTGTGGACAGTGGCAACTGCAAGAACATTACTTCTTATAGATTGGTGGAGAAATTGCAGCTGCCAACATAAACTCCTCCTTGACCTTGCAAACTTTTTTGGATCCAACGGGGAAAAGAAGTAGAAGTATCCAAACGTTTCCTCATCCAATTCTATATCAAAAACTTCAAGTACCAAGTTTGGTGTGATGTATTGCCCATGGATTCCTGCCACCTGATATTGGGATGATCGTGATATTGGGATGATCGTGATAGTTCGATCGAAAGACACTTCACAATGGAGGCACCAGCACCTACACATTGATCCAAGGTGTGGAGTTAAGTGTGCTGATGCTATTGAACACAAATCAAGAAGGATCATCCTTCAACCAACTGTTGATTAACAGGGCCGAAAGCCAACTTGTGATCTGAAAAGTTGAAGGAGGTAATTTGGTACTATTTACAGAAGCGGGAGCTAAGGTTATTTCCCCACCTCCTGAAGTACAACAGCTGCTCCATAACTTCAAAGAAGTTTGGGCAGAGGTGTTACCCACAAGTTTACCACCCTTCGTGACATCTAGCACGTTATGTATTTAGTGTCAGAGGCCACTTTGCCTAATTGACCCCCTATCAGTTTAGACCAATGAGCACACTTAACTAAGGCATAATGTGGAGCTACTAGCCAAAGGGGTCATTAGACCCAACATCAGCCCATGTGTGTGTGGTATCCGCTCTATTAGTGCCCAAGAATGATGGAACATATCAGATGTGCATAGATAGCCCGACAATCAATAAAATTGCCATATGTTATCAATTTCCCATTCCACGTATAGACGATCTTTTCGACTAACAGCAAGGAGCTGTTATCTTCTCCAAAATTGACTTACAAAGTGGGTATCATTAGATTCAAGTGTGGGAAGGTGATGAATGGAAGTCTGCCTTCAAGATGAGAAATGGGCTTTATGAATGGATGGTGATGCCTTTCAGATTATCCAACACCCCGTGTATATTCATGCACCTCATGAATCAAATCTTTCAACTATTTTTGGACAGATTTGTGATCTTCTATTTTGACGATATACTTGTGTATAGACCTGGCTTGCACACCCACTTACAACATTTATGTCAAGTCTTGAAAGTTTTAAAAGAACATAAATTATATTGTCATCTGCAAAAATGACAATTCTTAGATATGAAAATTTAGTTTTTGGGCTTTATCCTCTTTGCTATTAGAATTGAGGTGGATCCATATAAAGGTAAGGGTGATTGTGGGCTCGATGATACCTCGTTCTTTCACACACATACGAAGGTTTTATGGATTGGCATCTTTCTATCATCGATTCATTTCCAATTTTAACACACCAGCAGCTTCCTCATGGAATTGCTAAAACCTGACAATTTCAACTCGATGGAAGAAGCTCAATCCAGCTTCAAAAATTTGAAGAAAAAAATGATTACCTCTCTCATCTTGAAACTAACAGACGTCAACAAGGTGTTTCAGGTACATTGTGATGCTTCCAATTTGGGAATTGGCACTGGTTTGAGCCAAGAGGGACAACCTATAGCTTATTTTAGTGAAAAGTTAAATGAGGTTCCTTGAAGATATTCCACCTATGACAAAGAATTCTAAACCATCATTCTTGCCTTACACCATTAGATCCACTACCTCTTATACAAGGAATTTATTCTGTTTATGGACCATACTGCTTAGAAATTTCTAGAAATAAAAAAAATGTTATGGGGATGACATTCTACATAGTCTGAGTCCCTCACAGCTTTCTAATTCCTGCTTAAGCATAAAGCTGACAAACACAATAAGGTAGCTGATGTCTTAAGTAAATGCTATGTTCTTCAACAAACACTACAAACTAAGGTGGTTGTATTCGGACTATAAAATAATTCTATACCACTTACCCCGATTTCCAAGAAGCATGGAAACATCGCCAAAATGGCTCACATCAGTTGTTTGACATTCAAGAGTGGTATCTCTTTTTTCACTCTTGTATTTTCATTCCTAACTGTTAAATTAGGCTTGCTCTTATTTTTGAATGTCATGATGGGGAAAAATTATTGCGTCCTCCCACCTGACGTAGAGATACGTCCTCCCACCGCTGAAAAACTCGGTTTTTGCTCGGTATTGCTAGCTATTATTTGGTAATAACGAAGAATATCATCATGTGAAGACCAATACCTAGTTATACCGAGCAATACCGAGCAATACCGAGCAATACAAAAAAATACCTAGTTTTTTCTAGAAAAAACTCGGTATTGCTCGGTATAGCTCGGTATTGCTCGGTATAACTCGGTATTGGTCTTCATATGATGATATTCTTCATTATTACCAAATAATATCTAGCAATACCAGGCAAAAACCAAGTTTTTTAGCGGTGGGAGGACGTATCTCTACGTCAGGTGGGAGGACGCAATAATTTTTCCATGATGGGGGACTAGCTGGTCATTTTGGGCATGATAAGACCTTAACGTTGCTAAAAGAAAAAATCCACTTTGCTTCCATGCATAAAGATGTGCTCCATTATGTGAGGGGTTGTCGATTCTATAAGATGAAAACGCTTGATGCTACCCAAAAACTTTAGGCACCAACGTCGAATTGTATTTACCCCTACCCGAGCCAAATGGATCATGGGAGGATGTTAGCATAGATTTTGTATTGGGGTTACCCCGGACCCAATGAAATAAAGATTCTATCATGGTCTTCGTTGATAGATTTTTAAATATGACACATTTTATAACTTGCAATAAAATGATTGATGATACCTATATTAGAAATCAATATTTCAAGGAAGTTATTAAGCTACACGACATCCCTAAGACTATCACTTTAGATAGGGATGTCAAATTACTTAGTTATTTCTGGCAAACTTTATGGGAAAAGCTGGGGACTCGTCTCCAGTTTTGCATAGTCGCTCTCCCCAAACAGGCAAACAAAAATAGTCAATAGGAGCTTAGGCAATCTGCTGCGTTGTTATGTTGGGAAGAATATTAAACAATGGGACCTCATCCTAGCACAAATAAAGTTCACCTTCAATCGATCCATGAACCAAACTACGAAACACAACCTATTTGAAATTGTTTATGGTAGCAATCCTAACACCTTTTGACTTACTTCATGCCATAAAAACTTCTGCCTACAGTGTGGAAGGGGAGTAATACATCAAAGAAATTAAAAAAACTGCACCAACAAGTGCAAGCAGAGATTACAAGGAAGAATACCAAGTATCAATCCAAGCAAATAAACATAAAAGGTCCGTCTGATTCCAGGTGGGCAATCTCGTATGGACTAAATTGAGGAAGGAGAGATCTCCACCAGGAGCTTGCTGGAAGCTTAAGCCTAAGAGCGATGGTCTTTTTTGGATTGTTAGAAAGATTAATGACAATGCCTATTAGATATATCTTCCTAGAGATTATAATGTTTCCATTGTATTTAATGTGTTTGATCTAACTCCCCACTATGATGTGGAGGAGTTCTCCCGCACCAAGGTAGAATGACGTCGAAGCTACACACTGCACATTATAAATACTTCCTATATAGCCAAATAAGCTACTGCAATGTATATATAAGGATAAGATCCCTGTATCTATAAATACTCCATATTCATAAGTAAAAATTATCAATGAATTGTGCCTTATGTTTATGTGTAGTTTCCTTATTTTTCTTCTCTATTGTCTATATCTTGAGACTTCCTCAGGTGGTGAAGCCAAGGTGAACAAAGTAGCGGTCCTTTATGGAGAAGCTCTGTAGGGGCAAACCAGCACTCGTTGAGCTTCAAGTATTTGGCTTGATGTCATAACCTTGCTGCTACTCTCCAACCATCCTATTAAGTTGTCCTTGGGGATGTCTTCCAGCATCCTATTAAGCTGACCTTGGGGATGTCTACCACAATTGTGAAGAGAAACCTTCTTCTTATTGCTGGTAAAAAATTAAGCTTTAGGACGTTGCCCATGCTAAAATTTCTACTACTTCTTTCCATCAAGGAGGTTATCCTAGCTTGGGTGTAAGTTGTGGATGGTATAATTATTGAAGTGGATTATGGCAATGAAATTAAATTGCTTCAAGATGTCATGAACCGAAAGAGTAAGCTCCACTATTCTGTAGAGGATTTTGATTTCTCCTTTTTGAATGACTTCAAGCGTATCATATTTCATTATATTCCAAGGGAAAGCAACTTTGAAAGTTGCTGATTTTTGTGCTCATTTGGCTATTTTTAGTAGTTTTACTTGGTTTGATATACATGATAAGAACCTCCCATCTTCTTTTTTTAGTACTGTGGGAGGATAGTGATAGACCAATATATTAAGAATGTCACCCAACTTATGCTAACATTGTCCTCTCCACCACCTAATATTTGTTCTATTCCAAGAAATCAATTCTCTGCATCAATCGATCCCTCATTACCCATAAATAATGGTGGTTGCATATCTTCAAATAACTTTAGAAATTTAATCACTCCAATCCCAAGTTGTGATCTTAATTCCTGAAGTTGTTTGGTCATAACCACTATCATTTGGGTAAATATATTGGTGTTCAATATCACGTCATATAACAACCTAAGGATATGAAGAAGTATTTTAAAATAAAAATATATGAAATTTGAATTTCTGTTTGAATTATAACTCTCCTATAATGTGCTTGTGATGGTTGTGATTTTATTCATGAGAGCATAATGGTAGCAAAAATCACTTCCATGGCATTTGAGGCTTTGTTCTAAAATAATTATGAATTTAACATGTAGCATTGTAGTGTTAGGTCGGAATGCTAGAATGTGAAGCCACTAACAATATTTATTCATATATTAAATTCAAAATATTAAGCACTTAGCACCCTAGCCATCCCCATTTCGGGCTTGTCATGGAAGGAAGAAGAGAAGGAAATTGAGAAGAGGAGATGAGTGAGGTAAGAGAAAGGGGACCTTTGAGGCTTTTTTGTACGTCATTTTTGTTAGGAAGATTTCTACTTATATTAAGTAACCTTTACTCTCAATTTATTTTAATTATTCTAATTTTGGAATGTTTTCTCTCTCCTAAAAGTGATAAAAAGTCTATCTCCCATTTTAGTAAACTTTCATCGCATGACTTTTGGAATATGATATAAGTCATCGATATGAGCATTTTGACTAGAATATTTTTAAAATTTCACTAGGTAAAATGTTAGTTGTGATTTCTGAAGATATTATATATTTCGTAGTTTTTTATGCATTTCATAAATCATTACATTCATATATTAAAATGAAATTAATGCTACATGATGAATGTCACATTTACATTAAATAAGATATTTTGACAATTAATACTATATTTAGTATGGGTTATCACTTAAAAACTAATAGCCTGTGTAAGGGGTGGGCCAATAACTTTTCTTTAAAGATAGTTTATAGTGATATTCTAGTTGTAGTTTATAACTAATTGACAGAATTATGTCGATGAATAGAGAGTGACGACTCTAAATGATTATTGAAAGCCACATGTATATATATATATATATATATACATACATACATACATCACAAAAAAAATTAGAAACTTTCAAAATCATATGAACTTCGATTTTAACAAATGTGTTGTCAAACTGAACGCCTTGACTAAAGCCGCTGCCACTAAACTTTCGGCCTCTATCATTTAACCACAGTTATTGCAAACTATCAAGTACCCATACAAAGCTCAACGGACTCTCCAAACTATTGTATATTCACTATCTCCAAGTTAAGGGATGAGTCCATACAACTCTACACTTCATCGAGAGCTCCAACGCCGTCTCTGGCGATTTTAGGGTTCTCTTCTACATCCTACTTCTCTTTCGCCTTCGTGTCCTCTCCGGCGGCAAAATCATGTGATTTTTTCTGTCCTTCTAGCTGCTGGTGTTCTCTTCTACTGTTTAGCCCTCTTAGGGCTTCAAAGCTATGGCGGGGGGATCCTCCTCGACGCCTTGGGGGAATGTCGCCTCCCATGTTCAAGTCACAAATAAGGGACTTTTTTAGCTTGGATCTGGAGGTTCCCTCTCCTTCTTAATTGTGTTCCTTTAAAGATGTTCTCTCTGGTTCCTCGGCAGGTGATACCCATCCATCTTTAACTCAATCTACTTTCAATGGTGTTCCGGCTATTATGCTTTTTGATGATGAAGTTTTGAAACTAGCATCGCCTTTTCATTTCACTCTAGTTAGTAAATTTGGCCTCTGATGGCCCAATCTTGATTCGATCTGTGCTTTTTTTGGTAACCTAAATCTCTCAGGTTTTTTTTTCTCGGTTGGTCTCTTAGATTCCAAACATGTTGCGATTCAGTTATCTAATGACCTTGATTATAGCCGTGTGTTTGCCCGTAGATCTTATTTCATTCTTAACTGTCAAATGCGATGAAGTGGACACCTTTTTTTTATGTTAAAGAAGAATCTCCTATTGCTGCTATTTGGATCTCTTTTCCTAATCTAAGACTTCATTTTTTAATGCGAAAGTTTTTCATGCTCTTGGTTTGATTTTTGGCCGCCCCTTACAAACCGACCAATCTACGGCTTCCAGAATCCATCCGTCTGTGGCTAGGGTTTTAGTTGAAGTTGATATAACTAAGAAGCATGCTAAGGAAGTTTGGGATGGCTGTAAAGCGTTTGGTTAATTACAAAAGATGGAATTTGAAAAAGTACCTGATTTTTGTAATCATTGCAAAACTTATGATCATGCGGTTTCTGATTGTTTCAAATTACATATGGATCTTAAAAAAGTTTCCAATAACTCCATAAGAAAGGTAATAACTAAGGATGACTCAAACGAGAAGGTTGATATCCAAATTCCTTTGAATCAGGAAGAGAACCTTTCCCCTGTTGAGATGGTTGGAAATGTAAAAATTATTGATTCGGATAATTTAATGGTTTTGGACAATACTCCTACTACTTCACCTGAGAAAGTTCTATCTAATGATAAACCTATTGAGGAAGGTGAAAAGCTTCCTAATATTTTTATTTCTACTGATTCCATGCTTCAAAATGAAGAGAACCCCACTTCTTTACTTAATATAGACACTAATGAAATGGAAAAGGATAGTGTCGAAGATTGTGAAGAAGGGGAATTTATCCTATTAAAAATCCTATCCCTAATTCAATGGTTCATATTAATAATAAGGAGAATGGGACTTGTTCTAATAATGCCTCTTTATCTGCTCCTTTTTGTAGTGGCTCTAAAACTATTGAGGAGGAAGAAGCATTTTTTTTTTAATAAAAAGCCAGAGCTTACTATTATTACCAAACAAAATAAAGAGCAACTACAAGAAAGATTCCTCCTTCAAAGTGTTGTAAAATGAAGGAGGGACCTTATTAAAAGTATTGAAAAGAGCATAGTTAGCACATAAGTTTGCTAACTTATTGCTTTCTCTACCTATACAATTGAAAATGACAAAATTAAAGTTCATAAGAAATTCCATACCCTCTTCGTTGAACTTTCCTTTTTTCCAAGCTCTTTGGAGATAAGAAATGATATTTGAATTGTCCCCTTCTATAATGATGCTTTTGTATTTGAACATCAAATCCTTGATCTCCTCCTTTAATGAATGAATTGCTAGCAGCTCCAATTGTGTTATGTCTCAATGAACACAAGGTCTTCCATAAGCAAATAGAAATATCCCTTTGCAGTCCCGAAAAACTACAGCAATCCCTGATGTGTAAGAAGAAAGTAAAGATGCATCTACATTAACCTTTAGCCATTTGGGTGGAGGAGAATGCCAAGTATTAGACAGTCTAAAAGACTGGTTAACATCCCAGTAGCCTAATTTAAAGTGACTAAAGCTGTGTGAAACCGAAGCGTGGCATATAGCATTAGAAGCTATCCAACTAAGACTGTCCTCCACACCTTCATGAATCAACTTGTTTCTACTTTTTCAGGATAGAAAAACTGTATTGCAATACAAGTTTACAATCATACATTTCTTCATAGAATTAGTTTCCAGCCATTTAATACAATGTTCAACCTTAACGAACAGCGGAATTCCAAAACCCCATTGGTTTAGATGATAAATTACCTCTTTAAACTTCAAGCATCCACACATGATATGTTCAACATCTTCAATTGTATTGCATCCCCTAGGACAATTGGCATTCTCTAGTAATCTTCTATAGCATAAAACTTGAAGAGATGGGATAGCATTTTTACGTAATCTCCACCAAAACACTTCTACTCTAGCACTCAACTTAGCATTTTTGATCCAGTCCCAATTCTGAGAATCACCAGTTTCTTGTATCGAAGCTTTAAAGGCTAATCCAGAAATAGAAATTCTAGATTTCTGATGAATCAGCTCCATACGATCCTCCTCTCCATCTTGTATAATTTTGATTTGTATGATCAAATTAACTAGCTCCCTTCCAAAGGTTTCTAGCAGCACCGGTACATTCCAACAACCATCTAGAATGAATTTTTTGACAAAAATAGTACCACCCTCATATGGGACAACAAACGTAGGCCACATATCTATACATTTATCCAATATCCAATTATCTTTAAATTCATCTACTGAATCTCCATTCACTAAAGTCCATCTCATAATAGGTTTTAGTATTTTGCGTCCATCACACAATAATTTGTAAGAGGAAGAGCATCTACCTCTGCCACTTCCCTTTTCCAGCTTTACACCGTATTTAGCCACCATTAACTTGTGTAAAATTAAGTCTTTGTCTTGAATGAATCTTTATGCCAATCTAGCTCTCAAAGCAGGTGTTTTTGTGACATTTGAATGCAACCCACGGCCACCTCTTTCAATTGGCTTGCACATTTCAGTCCAACTGACATAATGCAACCCCATAGATCGATTCTTCTTATTCCAAATGAAGTTTCTATAGACTTTATCAAGTTCTTCCAGCACTCGTTTTGGGACAAAAGAGTGAGTAGCATGAAAAGTAGGTAGAGATATCAATACAGATTTTACCAATATCAGCTTACCCACCAACGATAAGAATTTGCTTCCCAATTGAATCAGCTTTCTCAAGGCATTGTCTATGATGAACTGAAAATCATCATTTTTAAGTCTTCTCAAAGGTATCTTAAATCCAAGGTAATTGAATTCTTTAACAGTTCTGAAACCCATTATTCTTGAGATGTTATTCTTCTTCTTCCTCCCCACATGCTTTCCGAATAACATGACAGATTTGCTCAGATTAATTCGTTGGCCAGTCCATTCACAGAATTTGTGAAGGATATTCTTAACTCCCTTAACCTCCTTCCTATTAGCTTCGGAGAACATAATTACATCGTCTGCATAAAGTAAATGGGAAAATTCTTTGCCCTTTCGAGCTGATCTTGATACCACAAGAGCTTTGTTCAAAAGCATTTGAGAGAAGTTGCGAGCAAAGTATAAAAAGGATAGGAGACAAGGGACACCCTTGCCAAAAACCACTCCTAGCTTGAATCCAATTTGAGCAATTGCCATTGATAATTAAAGAAAACTTTGGGTCTTCCACACACTCTATTATGAGTTTGGAAATTTTTGAAGGAAAGCTAAAATACTCCAACACTTTCCTTAGAGAAGACCAAGCCATGGAATCATAAGCTTAATCCATGTCTACCTTGAAGGATACTAGACCTTTTGTAGCTTTTGAGAACCTTAGTTAATGAAAAATTTCCTGTGCCACCAATACATGGTCAGAAAATTACCTCCCCTTAATGAATGTCACTTGCTCCATAGAGATTAGTTTTTGAATGACCACAACTAGTTTGTTCAATATTACCCTCGCTGCCACCTTGTACACAGTGTTACATAGACTTATTGGTCTATAATTAGATGGGAGAATAGAATTTGTTACCTTCGGTATAAGCACTATCAATGTTTCCTTCCATTCTTTGTTTAGTTCTCCATAGCTAAAGAAATGGCTTATAGCCCTCCAAAAATCAGATTTAATGATTCCCCAATAAGCTTTGATGAAAGAGTTTGATATGCCATCATTACCAGGTGAAGTATTACCTCCTAATTGATTCAGGACACCTTCTACTTCTTCAACAGTCAAGTCTGCCTCCAGAAATTCCCTATCCCATGTATTCAGGCAATTGTTAGCAGCCGGCCATCCATCTAGCTTGCAACACCTTGCTTCCCTTTTTTTGTTTTTTTTGAAAAAACCGTAAGAAAACATCTTCCATTTGGGCTTGTTCTTCCACCAACAACCCATTCTCATCCTTTACTTTGATGATTTTATTGGATTTTCTTCTAGCACTAGCATAGAAATGGAAGAATTTTGAGTTTCCATCCCCTTCATTAAGCCACTTAATTTTAGTTCTTTGCTTCCACCAAGAATTCAATCTAGCCATGGTTATATTTAATTCATCCACCTTTGCTTTAAGACTCCAATAGTCAAATTCTGAGAGAGCCCCAAGTGAAGATTCTTTGCTTTGAAGTTCCATAATCTCATTCATAATATCATCTTTAAGTTTTTTTAGAACCTTTAACTTTGACTTGCTCCAAAAGAACAACGATTTCAAAGACCTTTTAAATTTCTTATTGAGAACTTGAGGACTATTACCTTGATAATTCTTTCTCCATTCCTTTCTTACCACCACAAATAAAGCTTGATAAGATGCCCAATAGTTTTCAAATTTGATGTTCCTCTTGGAGATAGAGATGAAATTTTGAAATTGCAATATGATTGGACAATGGTCCGAGGCTATCCTAGCCAAATGCCTCACTACCAAACGGTAGGGAGAGCTCAATGTCGAGGTGTTAATAAAACACCTATCCAATCATTCAAGTATCCTTGCACCTCCACATTTATTATTGCACCATGTGTATTTAGTCCTAATGAACCCAACTTCATGTAGATCATGTTTGAGCAAGCATTCCTTCATCTTCTTTGGTCCTTGAGAGAAAATGAACCTTCTACCTCCAATTTTATCCTCTTTTCCCATTATACAGTTAAAGTCACCACCTATTGCCATAGGTAATTCTCTAATGGAATATTTGTGTAGCATATCCCATAGATCTCTTCTCTTTTGCACTTCTCTACTTCCATAAACCGTGGCCACCCTCCACATTCCCTTGTTTAACATTTTAAGATCTTAAATAACAACTTGAGAAGAAAAATCTACCACCGAAAACTTAGCATAATTAGAATTCCAAAGAATTAAAATGCCACCAGATAAACCTAATGAAGGAACAAAGAAAAAGTCCCATTCTTTGCCTATCATATTATTAATCTCACTTCTATCAATTTCAGTTAATTTGGTTTAAACCAGCCTTAAAAAGAAAACTCCATTATTTTTAACAAATTCCCTTAAGTATAGAGAAAGCACTCTTCTTCCTTACTCCTCTACAATTCCAAAAAGTTATGGAATACATTAAATGAGATTTGTGGGATTAATCCCGAAAGTACCTTTCCCTTCAAGCTCCAATCTCTGGTTTCTTGTTGAAGATTTAATTGGTCCCAATTCCCTTAACTGCTTTGGAATTTTTTTTCTTTGTAGGTTGAGAAGAGTCCACCATCCCTTCACTTCCAGAATTCACCATTTCACTAATAACTGCAATAGAGCCTTCTTTATCTTCACTACCTGCATCATTTACTATTACCTTGTTAACTTCTTGTGTATCAACCTCCTCTTTAACTATGATTGCATTTGTTGTTAGATCTAATTCTCCTTCCTCCAGATCAACAAGTTCTCTGAAACTATTATCATCACTCACAGGCTTCAGAATTGCTTGACCTTTGTTGTTCCCCACTTCTAAGTTATCTGATATACTACCAGCCATATTTTGTTCCACAAATTTCTGCTCTTCACTTGATTTGTTTACCTTGGTTGCTTCATATATTTTATCACTTTGCTTCAACTATACCAAGTTATTCCTATTATCCACCCGAGAAACTGGTCTTCTGGGCAAATTGTTGTTATATGTTTTCTTCCCATACTTTACCAACATCCATGGTCCATATTCTTCTTTTTCAATCAAACCATCTCCACCTAATTTTTTATTACCTTCAGCAGTTACATTTCCCACCATATTGCTGGAAATAGAGTTAACAAACTTTAATGACTTTACCTTGTCTCCATGCTAACTTTGGCATAATCTTTCTTACCATGGCCAATTTTCCCGCATTCAAAACATAAATTCGGCAACCTTTCATACTCAATTCTCTAGAAAAATTTGTCTTCATCTCCTTCAACCCAAACACCAGTCGGTAGCTTAGCATCCAAATCTATACGGACACAAACTCTCCCAAATTTTCTTCTAGACCATTGGAACATATTGCCGTCGATCAAATATGTCTTACCCACCATGGATGCTATACGACAAATGATTATTTCATCCCAACAATGCAGCGGTAAGTTGGGCAATCTGATCCATATAGGAGCTGATAGCCCTTAAAGCAAGTTAGGATCAAACCTTTGAGCCCATCTTTCAATCCCCACTATGTTTCCATTAACAAACTAGGGGCCATTGGTTAGCACTGCTTCCATATGTTCAAGTTCATAGAATAAACATAGAATCCATCCCTTTCCAAGAACCGTGAGATGGAATTTTCCATATTGTCCCCATTGTTTCCTCAATTCAAAGCTAATTGAAGAAAATGGAACATTACTACCAAATATTTTAACCACGAAGGACTTATCAAGCTTTTTGGTGTTCTCTTTAACTTTTTCCACATGAAGTTTGATAGATTTTCCATCCTCGGCTACACAGTTGCCAAATTCCAACACAACAACTCTGATATTTTTATTTTTTAACCAAACATTCTGATGATTTCCTAAATTAGGCCGTTTAGGCAAATCAATAAAAATTTCATCACATCTCCCCAGATCACCTGTTACGTAATCTCACACCTCCTCCAGATCAGATTTTAAATTACCTTCAACTACCAAATTCTTTTTCACTCCAGACCCCTCAGCTTCGTTCAAACCAGAAGCCTCCTTCATTTGAGAACCTTCCTTCTCATATCTTTGAGAGCCCATTACAGCTACATTGGACTCATAATTTGTTACATCATTTGATTTAAATGCCAGAGAATACACCTTCTCTCCCTTAGCCAATAGAACCTTTCTAGACAAATTAAAATTCTCCAGATTATCCTCCAGCAGGATTCCCTTACCCTTACCAGCAACTTTTGAAATTTGTTTCTTTAAAAGCAGACCTCCTTCATTGATGACTAATTGCATGTTCATCTTAGCATTAACCTTAACTCTAGGGAAGAAATTTGATCTGTCATCTCCAAATGCCGGTGGTGATGAAGTTACGCCACGAGACCCGCCAATCACTGGATGTCCAGATGAACGTCGTTCCTCCAATGGACCGCCGGCCGCAGGAGGCCGGAGACCATTCATTGTCATAGTCACCGACGATGAAGCCACAAAATTAGAAATTTGAAAAATAGAATTTTTAAAAACCCAGACTATCTCTCTTTACTTTCTCTCTCCAGGAGGAAGAAGCATTTAAGGTGCAAAAAAAGAAAAAGAAAAATGGCAAAGTTTCTTTACTTGATACACCTCATTCTACTAGGCTCAAGCTACTACTAAAAATTCCAATGATTAAATCCCTTATTTGGAATGTGAGGGGGATTGGGGGGTCTAATTCTAAGATCCATGTTAGGAATTTATGTCATGTGCACAACATTCATCTTTTGGTTTTACTTCAACCTTTTATTTTTGCTGATAAAATTACTTCTACTGACTCTTGTTTGGGTATTAATAGGATGTTTGCTAATTGTTCTAATAAAATTTAGATTTTGTGGAAGAGTCACTTCAACATCACGGTTATCTCTAATTTTCACCAAGTTGTTCATATCTATTAAGAGAGTTACTAATTGTATGTTTTACATTATTGCAACTTGTATAATTTTGATGATTCCAAATATTATTGTTTTAAGTTTTGTTATCTCCTATCACTTTTTGGAAGATTTGTTTTTTCTCTTATGTGGACTAACATTTCAGAAAATTTGAACTCCAGACTAATGAATATTTCAAATCAAATTCAGCATGAGATAATTTGTAAATTGAAGCTTGTATTTTTCTATGAATTGAGTTTGAAAGGGAGTGATTGTAATTATGTAAATAAACACATACACACTTAAGGAGATCTTTAAAAAATTTACTGATCGTACGGGACGATCAAGTCAGTTATCTCCTCGGAAGAGCAATGGAACGAACATGAAGCGTAGAAAATTTTTCTAAGTCCTGATCGTCCAGGATGAATTTCCTATTTGTCCTAGTACGAAATGGGCTCTAGAAAATTTTCGTTCAGACGAAATTCATATTCGTATCAGGACGAAATGCTCTCTGGAAAATTTTTGTCCAGACAAACTCTAATTCATCCAAGGATGAAATGTCCTCTGAAAAAATTTTGTTCAGACAAAATCCATATTCGTGCCAGGACAAAATTCTATTTGGAAAATTTTCGTCCAGACGAACTCGAATTCGTCCCAGGATGAAATATCCTCTGTAAAAATTTTGTCCAGACAAACTCATATTCATCCCAGGACGAAGTGAACCGACTCTTGAAAATTTGGCAACTTCCTGTAGATTTTGGAACCGACCTATGGTATAACCGTTCGTACCGGACGAACCTTGTTCGTACGTGAAAATTAACGTGTACGAAATCAGTTCGTACCAATATACTTTGGGTTCTTTTCCAACTAAATTAAGTAACATCGTCCAGGACAATCCATGATCGTACGGGACGATCCACTGCTGACAGACTTGAATTTTAGCAGTTTTTGTATGATTTTTTATGTCTTTCCTATATAAAGTCCAATATAAACTATCACTTAATCTTTTTGCCTACTGATCTTCATGCCAATTGAAAGGAGAGTCAAGGAGAGAGTGTGAGAGAGTGTTTGAAGGAGAATTCTTACTACTGGAGTGTGAAGGTTTCACTTGGTACTCAAAGATAAGAGTCTCTACTTTTGGTTTTTGATTACTTCACTCTTTTCTCTCTTCCTTCTAGATTTCTTGAGAAGAAGATCTGTCAAGGAGATCCAGTTCTCTGCGCACACTAGGAGAGTGCAATCAGCTGAAGGGTTCTCTGACCACACTAGGAGAGTGTAAAAGGACGAAGGATTCTCTGCCCACACTAGGAGAGTGTGAAAGGATGAAGGGTTCTCTGCCCACACTAAGAGAGTGTGAAAGGACAAAGGGTTCTCTGCCCACACTAGGAGAGTGTGAAAGGATGAAGGTTTCTCTGCCCATACTAGGAGAGTGTAAATAGCCGAAGGATTCTCTGCCCACACTAGGAGAGTGTGAAAGGATGAATGGTTCTCTGCCTACACTAGGAGAGTGTGAAAGGATGAAGGGTTCTCTGCCCACACTAGGAGAGTATGAAAGGATGAAGGGTTCTCTGCCCACACTAGGAGAGTGTGAAAGGATGAAGGGTTCTCTACCCATGCTAGGAGAGTGTAAACAGCCGAAGGGTTCTTTGCCCACAGTAGGAGAGTGTGAAAGGACTAATTGTTCTCTGCCAACTTTGGGAAGAGTGTAAAAGGATGACGGTTCTCTGCCGTACCGGGTAGTGGTGGAAGAGATTTTTGTAAAGGCTTCTCTGCCTTGTTGTGGGTACAAAAGGAGAGTCACTAGTGATATTAGTGCAATACTCGGAGGGTGCCTCCGGGGAGTTGATGTAGGTCGTGTTTGACCGAACCACTATAAATCTCATATCTTTTATTTTTTCTTTGTTTTTTATTTTTTGTTTTACTGTTTCTAACTTGTGGTTGAAAAACGTTTTCTATAAAATTTACTAAAGTTAATTTTCTCGTTTCTAAATTTTAAAGAGGGATACAAAATTTTTAATTACCAATTCACCCCCCTCTTGGTTAGCCACTGAGACATAAGCTTAGGTTTAATAACCTAATTCATATTGAACAAGTTCCAACAAGTGGTATCAGAGCTTGGTTTCAAAATCTTAAGTTTAGATTACTTTTTTATTAATGTATATGTCTACATTTGGAAACCGAAATACACCTGAGGGTTACTCTATAACTAAACCTCCATTGTTCGATAATATTCCTTTTGATTTTTGAAAAACATGCATGTCTATATTTTTACAGTCACTTGATTATCGTATGTGGATCTTAGTTCAGGAAAGGTATATAAAACCAACTAGACTAGTTGATGGAGTTAGAGTTGAAACATCTTTTATGGACTGGACAGTAGAAGAATGTGACTTAGCACAACTAAACGCCAAATGCTTGAATAGTTTCTTTTGTGCACTTAAATCAGAAGATTACATGCGGGTTTCTACTTGCAAGAGTGGAAAGGACATATGAGATAGACTTTGTATAACATATGAGGGGACTAATGAGGTTAAGCAATCTAGACTTAATATCTTGTTGCATGATTATGAACTATTTTGTATGAAACCTAATGAATCCATTTCTATAATTACAGAGTATAAAGATCTAAACATTTACTCTATTGACAATCTTCTTGGTTCGCTAATTGCTTACGAGCAAGGGGTTAACCAAAGAAAGATTGATGCAGGTGAACCACGAAAGAAGAAGAATATAGCACTGAAAGTGGAGGAGTCTGAGAGTGAACACTCACAACTTGAGGATGAAGACGATATCACATTAATGACTAGAGAATTCAAAAGCTTTCTAAAGAGGAAGCAGAAGAGACGCCAGCAATGGAATAGAGGTAAATTTAATAGAAATGCAAAAGTTTCAAATGATGTTATTTACTATGAGTGCAAGAAACCTAGACATATAAAGACAGATTGCCCAAAACTCAAAGCCACTCCAAGCAATGAGAAGTTAGAGGAGAAACCTTTTGTGAAGAAGGGCAAGAAGAAATTCCAAAGAGCTTTTTGGGTGGACTCAGCTTCGGACTCGTCAGAGATAAAAAAAGAAGAGGAAGTCACTAATCTGTGTTTAATGGTCGATAGTCTTGATCAGTCAGATCAAGAAGAGGGTCGCTCTCACACAAGACCTCATGAAAGCATATGGTACCTAGACAGCAGATGTTCAAAGCATATGACTGGAGATACTGCACAATTCATATTATTAGAAGCCAAGAGTGGAGGCAATGTTACACTTGAAGATAACACCACAAGGAAGGTGATTGGGACAGGTATGATTGGAAATCTAAAGAATTTTTATATTGAAAATGTGTTATTGACAGAAGGCTTAAAGCATAATTTGTTAAGTATAAGCCAGCTATGTGACAAAGGATATTATGTAAATTTTTTTCCTACTAGCTGCATTTTAAGCCTAAATGGAAATGATATTTTGAATGGTAAAAGGGTAAACAATGTTTATATGCTAGACTTGAATTGCATTCAAACTCCTACTATTTTTTTATTTAAAAACTATTTCTGATGAGTCATGGCTTTGGCATAGGAGACTTTGTCATTCTAGCATGAAAAACCTTAGGAGAATTACCCAAAAGAATTTAATGAGAGGAATACCAAAACTAGACTTTACTAAGGACCACCTTTGTGATGCATGTCAATTAGAAAAGCAAGTGAAGGCCTCTTTTCAATCCAATAAGGATCATAGAACTAGTAAATCATTGGAGATTTTGCATATGGATCTTTTTGGACCAATTGGAACTGTAAGTCTAGAAGGGAAGGTGTACGGATTTGTGATTGTGGATGATTACTCAAGATTCACATGATTTAGATTTATATTTTATAAGAGTGAATCATTTGAGGAATTTAAAAATTTTTCAACTTGGATTAAAAGAAAACTTGGATGTGAAATCATGACTATACAAAGTGATCATGGAGGAGAATTTAAAAATGAAAGATTTGAGAATTTTTGTAAGGAGAAAGGAATTGGTCATAATTTTTCTGCACCTAGAACCCCTCAGCAGAATGGGATAGTCGAAAGGAAAAACAAAACATTAATAGAAGTCGCCCGAGCAATATTGGCAGAATACTCACTTCCTAAATACTTTTGGGCTGAGGCAGTTAGCACTGCATGTTATGCTCTGAATAAGGTGAATATGAGATCTAAATTAAATAAAATACCCTATGAGTTGCCAAAAGGAAGAACACCTAATTTGTCTCATTTGCATGTTTTTGGTTGCAAGGTGTTTATACATAACAATGAAAAATCTGCCTTAGGAAAATTTGATCCAAAATCAGATGAAAGAATTTTTGTTGAATACTCAAGTGTTAGAAAATCTTATAGAGTATTCAATAGAAGAACTTTGGTAATTGAGGAAACCACACATGTTGTATTTAATGAATCTGGAAATTTGGAAGAGCCAAATATTGTAGAAGATGAGATTAAAGATAACTCCCAAAAGATTGATAAAATAAATTTTGTTAGAAGAAAATATAGAAGAAAATTTGGAGATAGAAAACTCTTTCCTTAGAGATTTGAGATTTTCTAAAAACCACCCAAAGGAGTTGATAATTAGTGAACCTAGTAAGGGTGTAAGGACTAGGCGTGGATTAAATAAACAAGTCAATCATTCAGCCTTTATTTCAATTATAGAACCCACAAATATTGATCAAGCACTATCAGATGAATTTTAGATTTTGGCCATGCAAAAAGAGTTAAATCAATTTGTAAGAAATAAAGTTTGGGAATTAACTACAATGCCAAAGGATCAAAGTGTAGTTGGAACTAAGTGGGTATTCAAAAATAAAATGAATGACTCAGGAGTAGTCGTTAGAAATTAGGCTAGATTAGTTGCTAAGGGGTATAATCAGATTGAATGGATTGATTTTGAGGAGACTTTTGCCCATGTAGGTAGACTTGAAGCAATTAGGATTTTGCTAGCCTTTGCCTGTTTTAGAGGATTTAAATTGTATCAAATGGATGTAAAAAGTGCCTTTTTAAATGGGGTAATTCAAGAAGATATTTTTGTAGAACAACCACCAGGTTTTGAAAATTCGAAATACCCAAATCAAGTTTTCAAATTAAAAAAGGTATTATATGGATTGAAACAGGCACTTAGGGCTTGGTATGAGAGGTTGAGCACCTTCCTACTTATAAGATTATTTGAAAAAGGAAGTGTGGATACAACTCTTTTTTTGAAGAGATTTGGAAAAGATATACTCATTGTACAAATTTATGTGGATGACATCATCTTTGGATCTTCAAATAAAAATCTTTGTGTTGATTTTTCTAAAACAATGAGTAGTGAATTTAAGATGAGTCTAATGGGAGAATTGAGTTACTTTCTAGGATTTAGCATTAAGCAATTTGAGGAAGGTATATTTCTTAGTCAGTCAAAGTATGTTAAGGAGATCCTTAAAAAGTATAAAATGGACAATGCTAAACCTGTTAGTACACATATGAGTTCCTCAGTTTAGTTGGATAAGGACCCAAAGGGAAAATCTGTTGATCAAAAAAAATTTAGAGGGATAATTGGATCTTTACTTTACTTGATAATTAGCCGGCCCGATATCATGTTCAGTGTTTGTTTGTGTGCTAGATTTCAATCAGATCCAAAAGAATCATATTTAACAGTAGTAAAAGGATTCTAAGATATCTGTTAAGAACTCAGAACTTAGGAATTTGGTAACCTAAGTTTAGCTCTTCATTTAAAAAATTTGGTTATTTAGATTCTGATTTTGCAGGTTGTAGGGTGGATAGAAAGAGCATTTCTAGAACATGTCAGTTTATTGGAAATTCTTTAGTCTCTTGGTCCAGTAGAAAACGAAATTCAGTAGCCCTACCTACTGCAGAAGCTGAATACATTGCATTAGGAAGTTGTGTGGCACAAGTACTTTGGTTAAAACAACAGTTGATTGATTTAGGATTAACTATAGGCACTATTCCAATTTATTGTGATAATAATAGTGATATTCGTATCCTATTCAACATTCAAGAATCAAACATATAGACATAAGGCATCATTTCATAAGAGATCATGTATCCAAAAGAAAAATTGAACTCACTCATATTTCTACTGAAAATCAAAATGTAGACATTTTTTCAAAACTTTTAGCCTTTGATACTTTCAGTGCATTAAGAACAAGGCTTGAAGTAATTGATTTGAATGCTTAATTAAAAATATTTTCTGTAACATTGATATGTGTTTTCTAGTTAATATTTTTGTGTGTTTTTATGATTTTGTTTAACTTGTGTTTGTGATTTTCTGTATTTGAGTTTTTGTTTTTGTGATTTTATGCATTTTTTTGTTGTGTTTGTGTTTTAGTTTTGAGTGACAATCGTTCGGGACGAAATTTTTTCGTACGGGACGAATTGTGTAGTGTGTCAAATTGTCGAATTTGAACCTTTTGGTGCAGTTTTTCAATTTTTAATTGTCACTTCATCTGCATGATCGTTACGATCGTCCGTGACAAAATTTCAGAATGATTTCATGTTCTTGATTATGTGTTTTCTTTAGTTGATGTGTTAGTTTTGTGATTTAAGAAAATATAATGTATTTTCTTTTTATTAGATGTTTTTGTTTTTGAATCTTATGTCGTATTGATATCATTTGCTGAGATTGTAATATCCTTTAATTTGATATTAATATAAGTTATCCTGTTTTGGATTTAATCTTGTTTTTGAAATGTGTATTAGACCATATGACAATCGTTATAATTTTTTATCTTAAGAGTGCTATACTTTGAAATGCAAGTTAAAATTAAATTTATTAAAAAATCTAATTTTTCTAAATTTAAATTTTGCTTATAACTTAATGTAATTAAGATTGTCAATTTCATGTCTCTTATTTAGACTACATTAATGTCTAATATTATTATTGCAATTGTGATGTTTTCTTATTTTATATTTTACTTACCAATAAATATTTATGCACTTAGAAAAAATTGAAATTTTTTATTATTAATTTTGGAAAGATCAAAATTACTCTTGAAAAATATACAAATGTACAAAAATCAAAAGGAATGCGCAATAGTTTGCAAGTTTAAAAAAAGACACAAAATAAGCCCACAAGTGAAAAGATGCAGAAAAATGTGCCACAAATTTTAAAAAAGATGCGCAAAGCACCACATGTGATAGTTAATTCTTTCCATAATCTTTTAATCTCTTAATTCAAATTGATCTTTGTACATTTATATTCCATTTAAATTTGAAATATACAAATTTTCTATTCATCATTTTTGCAATGATTTTCTCTATTTTAGTGTCTAAATTAACTCATGTTTTTTATATATACTTTTTATTATCAATGTTATATATCTTCTTAATTATATGAATTACTATGATTTGTCTAATGTTTTAATTTTATTTGTATAATTTATTTCAATCACTTTCAAGGATCAATTATCAATGGATTATCATATGACTGTTTACATTTCTGATCTTTTTCTTCTTTTCTTTTTTGCTGTTGTCAAAAAGGGAGAGAAAATATTATTTGTTCGTATCTCCAAAAAAACTAAGTTCTTCAAGTTCTTTTTTACCAAAGAAGTCCCGCTCTGACGGCCCGACGAGTCATCTCCTAAAAAGGACCCTCCCCGCTGTGCGCCCCTCCTTGAATTATTCGGTCATGCAATACTTATTTCATACAAAGAACAAAATGCATTTTGACCCCGTCGTTTTCTAAATCATTTCGTGGCACCGGGCGTGGCTGAACCATCTACGATGGGGGGAGACAGAAGCATGGTCGGAAGGAACTATCATTTCGTAACTCTTATCTTTTTGTATCCTTGTTAGTATCGTATTTCTATTTTGTAGTATTGTTTTTGTTGCATTTTAAAAATTTAAAAAAGGGAGAGATAAAAATTGTTGTGCAAAGCGTCCTTATTTTTAAAATGTTCATCAATTCAGGGGGTGTTTAGGAGATTCTTAAAATTTGAAAATTATACAAACAATAATTGTTTTGCCATCATTAAAAAGGGGGAGATTGTTAAGAGAGTTGCTAATTACATGTTTTACATTCTTGCAACTTGTATAGTTTTGATGATTCCAAATATTATTGGTTTAAGTTTTGTTATCTCCTAACACTTTTTGGAAGATTTATTTTTGCTCTTGTGTGGACTAACATTTCAGAAAATTCGAACTCTAGACTAATGAAGACTTTAAATCAAATTCAACATGAGATAATTTGTAAATTGAAGCTTGTATTTTTCTTTTAATTTGAGTTTGAGAGGGAGTGATTGTAATTGTGTAAATAAACACACACACACTTAAGGAGATCTTTAAAAATTATACTGATCGTACGGGACAAACACAGTTCGTACGAGACGATCAAGTCAGCTATCTCCTCGGAAGAGCAATGGAACGAACAGGAAGCGTAGAAAATTTTTCTGAGTCCTGATCGTCAATGGCGAATTTCCTATTCATGCCAGTACGAAATGGGCTCTATAAAATTTTTGTTCAGGCGAAATTCATATTCATACCAGGATGAATCCTCTCTGGAAAATTTTCATCCAGACGAACTCTAATTCATCTCAGGACGAAATGTCCTCTGGAAAATTTTCGTTCAGACGAAATCCATATTCGTGCTAGGACGAAATGCTCTCTAGAAAATTTCGTCCAGACGAACTCCAATTCATCCCAGGATGAAATGTCCTCTGTAAAAATTTTGTTAATACAAACTCATATTTGTCCCAGGACGAAGTGAACCGACTCTTAAAAATTTGGCAACTTCCTATAGATTTCGGAACCAACCTATGGTATAATCGTTCGTACCGAACGAACCTTGTTCGTACGGGACGATTAATGTGTATGAAGTCAGTTCGTACCAATATACATTGGGTTCATTTCCAACTGAATTAAGTAACATCGTCCAGGACATCCACGATCGTACGGGACGATCCACTGCTGACAGAATTGAATTTTAGTAGTTTTTGGATGATTTTTTATGTCTTTTCCTATATAAAGTCCAATATAAACTGTCAATTAATCTTTTTTCCTACTGATCTTCATGCCAATTGAAAGGAGAGTCAAGGAGAGAGTATGAGAGAGTGTTTGAAGGAGAACTATTACTACTGGAGCGTAAAGGTTTCACTTGGTACTCAAAGGTAAGAGTCTCTACTTTTGATTTTTGATTACTTCACTATTTTCTCTCTTCCTTCTAGATTTCTTGTGAAGAAGATCTGTCAAGGAGATTCCGGTTCTCTGTCCACACTAGGAGAGTGGAAATAGCCAAAGGGTTCTCTGCCCAACTAGGAGAGTGTGAAAGGACGAAGGGTTCTCTGCCCACACTAGGAGAGTGTGAAAGGACGAAGGTTCTCTGCCCACACTAGGAGAGTTTGAAAAGAAAAAGGTTCTCTGTCCACATTAGGAGAGTGTAAACAGTCGAAGGATTCTCTGCCCACACTAGGAGAGTGTGAAAGGACGAACGTTCTCTGCTCACACTAGGAGAGTTTTAAACGGACGAAGTGTTCTCTGCCCACACTAGGAGATTATGAAAGGACGAAGGGTTCTCTGCCCATACTAGGAGAGTGTGAAAGGATGAAGGTTCTTCTCTGCCCACTCTAAGAGAGTGTGAAAGGACGAACGGTTCTCTGCAACATTAGGAAGAGTGTAAAAGGACAACGTTCTTTGCCGCACCGGTAGTGGTGGAAGAGACTTTTGTAAAGGCTTCTCCGCCTTGCTGTAAGTGCAAAAGGAGAGTCACTAGTGTATTAGTGCAATACTCGGAGGGTGCCTCCGGGAGTGGATGTAGGTCATGTTGACTGAACCACTATAAATCTCGTGTATTTATTTTTTTGATGCTTTTTATTTTTTGTTTTACTGTTTCTAACTTTTGGTTGAAAATTGTTTTCTATAATTTTTTTTTTGAAAGAATGCATCAAATAGCAATTAAGCAAAAGAAAGTACCTAAGTACAAGTAATAAAAGATCACATTCTTCTTGATTAAGCCTAACAACAAGGAAGGAATGAAAAAAAATTATTAAAAAATATTTGTCCTTAGCCAGCAAAGAATTTCCCAAGAAGACAAAGTCGGATATAAAAAAATGCAAATCAACATTACCTATGCCAAACAATATCTCAAATAATTAACAACACTACCGGACAATTTCAATCTTCATTTCGCAAACTAAGGTAAACTAATAGAAACTTTGGTAGCATTTTATATAATCAACTAAAATATGCCATCAAATTGCAAAACTATATATCTAAAGCATTTAATGTTCTCTGAAGGTCCTCATCTTCATTTTTAATAAAAGAAAGACATTGCAATTTCAAAAACATAAGATACACGTAAGATAAACGTAAGATCTTTCAATTGTTGTAGTAAAAACATAAAATACACGTAAGATAAACTGTTCAGAACAACAGATTCAAAATACAAAATTAATGTATAAAACACATTTAATAAACTAATTTTTTAAAGAAAAACATAAATATCCAGGAAATTATGATGTTGTATCATGATTTCCATAGCAATATCGAAGATAATTAACTCTTCGATCAGGACAAATTGACATAAAAATTTCTCGCTTTGTTGGATCCTCGAGAAGCTTTGTACTAAACAAATACAGTGGCATATCTTCAAATGCTTCAGTTGTTTCTTCAAGAACTTTAATGGCAGCAGAAAGGGATGGAGTATCAGTTATTGACTTTGATGCACTAATTCAAGAGGTAATATTTGTGCAAGAATTTACAAGCTGAGTTATTTGGCTTCTTAGAAATGTTGAACCCAATATTCTTTTCCTTCTACCGGTTGACGTTGTAGATGAAGGACGTTTCAATTGGCTACAATCATTGATGCTTTCAAGATTTTGTAAAGGATCTTCAAAAGACTCAGAACCTATACCAATGTGTTCAGAATCTTCAGTATCATTTTCATGATTAAGTCCCTGGTTTGGAGTCCAAGCATGATCTCCGGTAGCAACAACACCTTGGAACATAAGATCTAGCTTATCTTCAAGCTTAGGATCAATGCCACTGTATCTAAAGTTCTAAACTTTTTTGCATTTGGCACTACCTAGAAAGAAATATTCAATGTATAGAATTAGAAGGCCTAACATGAAGGTTGAATTAGACTAATATATGAAACATATAAAATTATTATTTACCTCTAATTTTTCTTTCCACCATTCATCAGGTGCGTCAATGGTTTTCTTCTTAGGATCCCAACCAAGTCCAGTGGATCCACGTTTCAATTCTTTCCATAATTTTCAATCTTTTTTTAACTGATCCCATTTATTTTTTAACTGAACTTTATCATACTCTCTTCCAGTTTTTTCCAAAAAATTCTTAATTAAATTTGTCCAACCCTCTTTATTGAAGTGTATAGTTGGTCGATTGTCGAGTTCAATCTCTCTTAGACATAAATCACAAAATATAATCTTTACATCTTTCTCCCATGTTGCGGAAGGCCCGCCATCCTTTGGTTTACCCATTGAATTTATTAATCGCTGTAAGCGGAAGCTTTTATTTTGAAATTTATGCTATACTTTTCATTGATCACCAACATCTGCAGATTTTTAAATGTTCCGTCAAATCCTACCAGTTTGATAAAAACAATTGCGATTTCTTAATTTAATTAGACTAAAAATGATGCCAAAAATAGAACAAAGTTTTGAATATATCAAAGGCTTAGGAAATAATATCAGACCAAAAACGAGTTCCATTGTTGTTGAAGAACAAAAAATAGGAGAATTAGCTCACAGGGGAGATCAATCAAATAGCAAGAAAGCAAATGAACAACACGTGAGTTAATTTAACAAATGAAAGTTCCCGCATAGATGATCTGACTGTTCCGGCAATGCAAATAACCTTACGATTTGATAATACAGATTAGGGAAAGCACGACTGTCATAAAATAATCAAGATCAAAGATTTTAAATCTTGGTGCACACGTAAAATGAAAAAACTCAAAATCTCCCAATAAAGCCTGTCAATACAAAGAGCGGGGGAAAAGTTTTTAATTTGATATCTTGAATTAGAATAAACGGGATGCCAATAACATGTCATGAAGCTTTTCCTATAGAAACAAAAGGGTTATAGGCAGCAATGGCTGATGAAAGATAAGTTCACAGAGGAAATCAATCTTATCAGTAAGAAAGCAAGTAAGCTAAATGCCATTAAAAAATGGATAGATTAAAGCACCCACTTCCCAAGCAGATAAACTACCTGTTTCAACATCGAAAACGAGTTGGTGCATGGAAGCTATAAAAGAGTCAAGAACGCAGATTTCAAATCTTGAACCTCAAGCAAAAATCCCAAACCAGACTCGGCAATCCAAACCTAACACCTCTACTACAGAAAATTCGAAAGACGAGACTAGGGCTGTACATGCTGACCTAAAGAAGACTAGAGGACCAATCACCTCACAAATTCGTATCAACTGTTCTTCTTTGGCATCAAAAGTTGTATTCTCAATTATATGAACAATAGAAGCGCAGCATCAAACGCGACGCCAAATGATTCCAGAAACCAGGAAATGAAGAATAACAAGAAGAAAAAGAAATGAGAAGCTTTCTCACCAACTCTAGAAAGATCGTCGGTCTTGGTTCTGATCGGGTAACAGTGAGCGAACTTCCGTTTTGCTAAACTTCCGATTCAACAAGGTAAAACGTTCTCGAGGGTGGCGGAGACGAGTGCCTATCGCGAATGCCGAGCGAGATGAGACGGAAGCGGAGGAGGAGTCGCCTGGTATAGAGGAACTTTGTGAGGCTGTAAGGGCATTACTGTATTTAGCGTATCTATGAATAGCGGAAAGCAGGCGAACCGCAGGAGGCTTCTTACGGATGTGAGAAGCAACCGCGAGACGTGAAATTGTCGAGAACGGAGCGCCATCATTCCGTCCCAAACGACCACTCGGTTGTGTTTGATAAAGCACAGCAGCGAAACACCCGTCCCAAACGGGCTCTTAGAATCTTAAATGCTGAATTGTGGTATTTCTTTTGTTGAGTTTAGTAATCTCTTAGTGGAACTGGATACAAAAATGTAGATGTTTGGAAATTAAATTACCTTTCTTTTAGACGACTTTAGCATAAATTTGACCCAGTTTTAAAGTTTAACCAGGGCTTCCTTTCCTTAAAAGTTAGTTTTTGCTGAACATAGCATTATATTTCAAGTAGGTGGGAGAAATTATGTTTCTTGCATTTGTTCTTGCATGGCATTGATGGTCTGTTTCCTGATGATGTTTAGTTGAACTATGCTAATTCTAAGTTTCTATGATGGTTCATCATGATATTGTTCTGACGGAATCATTCCTTCATTTTGTTTTTAATTTAAAAACTAATTTGCATATACTTCTTGTTTTTTAGATTAAAGTAGATAATGAGAATGTTTGTTTTGTAAACATTTTCTTTTATAATTTTGTAATTGAAGGTGAGTTGATGATCTATGCATTTATAATAAGGGGTATGATTGGATTGCTATTATCCTTTTAAGTGTTATTCATCTTCCACCTATATGAGGCATCATTGTGATGATATTATTAATCCTTGCAATAGGTGTTGGTTTATAGTTTAGATCAGTCATATTTTTTATTTTTTTTAAATTTTTTGTTCCTGTTTATTTATATCGTCTATTTTGCTAATTTGCTTATTTGAACTTCGCTTATTGGTTGAAACCAAATGTATTCAATTGTTTATTCAACATTTTTTATTTGACCTAGAATTAGATATTTCTGCCTATTTTGCTCTCGTTATGTTATTTTTTGTTTGTTTTAGTTTATTTTGTGTCATGATTCTTATAATAATTGTATTAGTAATGATTACTCTATTTAATACATTCTCAAAAATGAGGCCTTTGGATTTTTAAAATTATTGGGAAAAATATGATTAATCCTTTACTGGTGAATTAGCAATGAATACTCCTTTTATTAATCAAGAGAAGTATTTTACCTACTTGCATATACCTTTTCTTTTGTTTCTAATGTCCTTGAACATTCATGATCTTTAATGCTCTTTCTTTTTCGTTGGATCTATTATCACTATTTTTTGTTTCTAAGCTTGCTTCTTACTTTGAGCTGAAATGCTCATTATTATTTATATACTCTTCTCTTCGTGAATGAAAATAAAAACTAAAAAAGGCAAGAAATTACGAACCCTAAGCTTGAAGATAACCACAACAATGATGATGGCCCAAATAGAGTAGTATGCTAGAGATTAGATGGGTTCCTTGAGAAAGATTGGGGAGATGATAGCAAGAGTTATATTTTTGGTGGTGGTGGCTATAATGAAATCAATGATGAATGTTGAATTAGTTAGCAATTATAATATGAATCATAAAATTCAACTTTTATTTAACAAAAGAATGTCATGTTCATTAATCTTAAGGAGATGCATTCTAGTTCATTCTATGTAGAAAGTCAAATTATAATTATTACAAATTGTCAAATAAATGATTTTATTAAGATCAGTTAAGATGACTAACCTTAAATAAGTCAATTACCACTTGAGACATGCCCCTATAAGCAATTGCTGCTCTCCTTGGTCTCCCAAGACACATTCCTCATTGTCTATGTCATAGTTTAAAATTGCACAATAAGAGGCGCGCCTCTGTGCAATTTGCCCCCCAGGAGCCTCATTGCTTAAGCAATTTTGGGACTTGGTGAGGCGTATGCCTCATGGAACTTGAGGAGTGCCTCATAGGTACAATTGCTCAATTTTTAGTGAGGCGTACACCTCATGAAACATACTGTATATGCTGGTGTCGAGGGCTTGAACAGGGGGAGATAGGTAATGACATGTTCATTCTCATGCCCATAAAATCACTGTAAGAAAAATATAATTTGAGGGTTAGACCAAGGTGAAGAAGAAGGTTGCAAGCTCCAAAAAGACTGCTCATTGCATGAATCGTCAGTTATTATGAGATTTAGGAAGACATTGATGCATGCAATTTCACATCAAAGTCACAATACAAGCAATCTAACCATTGTTTTGGACTTGCATTGGGGGGGGGAGCAATTTCCTAAAAAAATTTTGGAAGGAATTTGCAAGCATATCTTCATAGAGTATATTAATTTTTCATAATACATATTAGGATGATAATACTTTTTTTGCAAGTTAATGTGGGCATTATAACTTTTTCTTTCGAAAAAAATCAAACGTAAGGCTTTTTTTTTATAGCTACGGTACTTTAATATATTTGACTATAAGAAATTACTTCCCACCATCAATATTTTAAAAAAGACAGCAAAATAAGCAATAGCGAAACAGTGAGTGGCATGGATATGAAATACAAAGTAGTGAAAAAGCCATCGCAAACGAACCCTAAGAAATAAGTGGGTAATATTGAAGATAATGAAGATTTGACATGAGATATTTGTACTTTGGAAGTTCTGATAGACTTTAATTTGTAGTTTTGTACTTTGAATTATGCTATGAGATGCATATATTGTATCTATTTTTTGTTTTCCACTAAGTTCACTTCTCTTTTAGATGTTTTTATTGTATCATAGAATATTACTGTTATTTATCTGCTAGAATATTTAAATTCTCATCTACGCAATTTTTTGTCTGTGAGGCTTACGCCTCACACCGCCTCGAGGTTTACGCCTCGCCTCGAGGCTTATTTATGCAATTTTAAACCTTGGTCTATGTAGGCATGGCTAGGGAGAGATGGTACATAGTGGGAGGGAGGATGTGGATGTTGGGTGAGGATGGAGGTAGATATAGATGTTGGGAATGGAGGAATCTTTCCTAGAGGGTCTTAGGATGACACTTGGAATGAATAGGATGTTGGATTGGAAAGAGGGAGGGAGCTATGGATTTTATAGGCAGGGAACTTGAAAGGATAAGGATGTTGGTTTGACTAAAGGATTTTGATTTAGATAGGGAGATCTAGAGTGTTGTTGGTTGCAAAGTTTAATAAAAAACTATATCGAGAATCACAGCGATTTCTACAATTGAGTCAAAGCACAAGTTTTGAATTGAATTTAGGTGCAAGTTTTAAATTAAAAACAGAAAAAAGTCATAAAACTATAAAGAAATATAAAACACCCAAAGTTCATAAACTTAACCTTAATTCATAAAAGGCAATTAATTAGAAAGTATATTATTTGAAAAATCAAATAGAAGTTCTCAAGTTCCAAGTTACAAAGCTTAAAAATTAGTAACCTATGATAGAACTAGATTCTAAATGAAGTATTTTAAAACCCCAAGTCTTTTTCTTTTATCCCCTAAAAAATCAACATCATTATTATAGTCATTAGTAGTAGTATCATCTAAAGAATCATCAATAAAGAAACATTAAATACCATTAATTACTTATTTCATAATGAATATACTCTACGGATCTTTTGTGCTATTTGATATTTGATCTCGTTTGCTTGTGGTGGTTCTTTGCAAAGTTTCATTAACCTCTATTATGATGAAGCTTTAGCTTTTGGCTGGTTAGAAGCTTCAACTTGTGTGTATGGTTGGTGGTAGAAACTCTTGTGAAGAAGAAAAAGAATAGGTTTTATAAGTTTTTTCCGATTTTCTTTGAATTTCTTGGGCTAAAGTCTGATTTTTTCTGAAGACCAAAAGATTTGAATTAAAATTTTTTAAAAAGTCCATAATAATACAATCAAATAGTCTCTGTAAACATATGCATTTCAAAACCCACGCCTCGGTGGATTTCAAAACATTATGATTCAAATTTAATGCGTCGATCAATTTTGGCATTTGTTTTGAAAGATCAAGGAAAAAAATGTTGGTTTTGAATCTTTTTCCTGGCATCTCAAAATGAAATGGATTTTGAGGTACAAGTTTTGGAAGTTTTTTCAAACCTTTGGTTGTTTGGGTTGATGCTGTGGGAAGGAGGGAACTTGGAAAGATATGGATGTTGGATTGGTATTTTGATAGGAATTTGTCCTCCGCATAGAGAAACAATAAGAGCAAGATAAAGCACAACAAAAATCAACGAGAAAATTTTTTATTTCAGCATAACAAACCAAGATACAAGTTGATATACTATTCGAGAGGTAGATCGGCTCTCCATAAATCCTAGGCGCCGCTAGGAACAACTCCAAAGAAAACTACAACAAACACACATAACATGATAAAGTAAAACAACCCTATTAACCCTCATATAAACCTTCCTACTTCCCTCATTTTCAATTCAAATCACCTCAAATCCATTAATAATGCCCCTTACATCTTCCCCAAAGGGCTCCCCCCCCAAAAGCATCTTCTCTTGACGTCCTGGGCCTCACAGGAGAGCTGAAAGGTTCTTGATCTGTTGAAATGTTTACGGGCCCACATCAATATTCCCCTCCCTAGAAGTCACCTTATCCTCATCGTGGAAAGAGGGAAACTGCTTCTGGATGGTACTGTAGGGCATGGTTTAAAATTGCGCAATAAGAGGAGCGCTTCAAGGTGCGCCTTAGCGCAATTTCACCCCTTTAAGTCTCCAAGCCCACACAATGAGTTCAGGATTTGAGGTGTACGCCTCAAGTTTCTTGAGGCACGCCTCGCCTCACGGTTGAGAGGCGTCCGCCTCTAAAAATTAAAAAAATCTAACCTAATATATATTTGTTCGGTTAGGACCCCCAACCCCTGCGCGGTCTTCCGTCATTTCCCGAAAACAAGTTTTCTCCCTTCTTTGAGCGACATTTTTCCCTCTTTGTTCGGCGTCAGCTTCCTTCCACATTGAGTTGTTTTTTGCCTATTGCTTGGAGTTATCTTCTATCGTGAGCTGGGTTGGAGTTATCTTCTACCGCGACCTTTTTCCCTTTTCGTTCGGCGTTTGCTTTCTTCCACATTGAGACCTCTAGGTACATGCTCGGTACCACTTAGTACAACAATGTTTGGTACCACTATGTACATGCTCAGTATCGAGCAGGTGCAAGCTCGGCAGTACATGCTCGGTACCGAGCAGGTACCGCTCAGTACATGCTCGGTATTGCTCAGTACATGCTCGATTTTGCTCAGTACATGCTCGGTACCGCTTAGTATATACTTGATACTGCTAGGTACATGCTCGGTATTTTTTCATACAAATAACTTACGAACTTTAAAAATAAGCAGAACTTCAAAATTACTCTTACAATAAAAATTTGTTCCAGGGGCGCTGCCCCTGGAAACTCCTGCAGGTCGAACCCCGCCAAAGGGGCATTGCATCCCTGGAAACTCTTATAGGTCGAACCCCGCCAGGGGGCAATGCCCCTTTAGACCCCTGGCAGATCAGTATATTTTTCTATTCATCATCTTTAGTAATAGTTGTTAATGTTAGTCTGCTGCTTCATGAGTGCATGCTTGTATGAGTTTTCTTAATGTAGAATAAATGAAGCATTATGTTTAAGGGTTTGATATATTGCACTAATATATTTTTCTCATAAAAGATGGTCAGAAGTAAGGATAAAGCTGCGTCAGGTCATATAAAAGATCCAGCATGGAAACATAGCACTCAAGTGGATGTAGGGGGAAGTGATAAAACATATATATATATCTAAAATGCAATTACTGTGATAAAGTTGTGAAGGGTGGTGTGACTAGGATGAAGGATCACCTTTCAGGGTCTCACAAGAATGTTGCTCCATGCTCCAAAGTTCCTGGTACTGTAAGGGAGGAGATAAAGTCATACATGAATAAGTCTACCACGTCAAAACATCTTGCACAGAAGCAATTTGAGGACAGAGTTGATGTTGGCTTTTACTACGGGAGTGAGCGCAGTGTTAGGGATTCATCTTCTTCGATGAAGCCCATTTTATCTAGGGGTGCTAGAGGGCCTATGGATCATTATATGGTGGACACATAAGAGGATAGGCCTCCTACACAGAAGATGGCTCCAGAAAATGCAAGGGAGGCACGGAGAAGAGTGTGTAAGGATATAGGCAGATTTTTCTATGAAAATGTAATTTCATTTAATGTTGCAACATCACCTGTCTATTGCAACATGATTCGTTCAGTTGGAGCATTTGAGAGAGGGTTAAAACTTCCAACCATGTATTGATTTGAGAACATGGATTCTGAAGGATTTGGAAATCACTGATAAAAGCAACGAAGAAATTAAGAGGACTTGAGCCCAAATAAGAGTAATAATTATGTTAGATGGGTGGTCTGATATTAAACATAGAAGCTTAATCAACATTATCATTAATAATCCTTATGATACTATGTTTTTAAGGTCAGTTGAAGCATCTGACCATTTCAAAGATGCTTAGTTCATATTTGGATTATTAGATAGCATTGTTGAGGAGGTTGGAGAATATTTGGTTGTACAAGTTGTGACAGATAATGTAAGTGCTTATAAGGCTGTAGGTAACAAACTTATGGAGAAAAGGAAACATCTGTACTGGACTCCATGTGCTGCACATTGCATATATTTGATTCTTGAGAAGTTTGGCGAGCTATATCAACATAAGAATGTACTTACTAAAGCAAAAAAAAAAAAAAACCCAAGTTTATTTACAACCACTCTTGGGTTCTAGCTCTTATGAGGAAATTTAAAAAAAAAAAAAATCTAAGGTCAACAACAATAAGATTTGCCACCGCTTGCTTGACCTTAGAGAGCATGCTAGATGCTAGACAACCTTTAGAGGCTATGTTCACATCTACACAGTGGTTGAGTTGTGCATGGGCGAAAAAAGCTGAGGAAAAAGAGATTAGAAAAATTGTTTTAAATGATAGATTTTGGCAAAATATCTTATATGCCATTACAACCACTAGACCTTTAGTTCAAGTTTTAAGGATTGTGGATGCTGAGAAGAAGCCTGCAATGAGTTTCATCTACAATGCCATGGATGAAGCCAAAGAAATGGTTGCCTCCAACGTAGTAGGCGAAGAGGGTAGCTTTAGGGAAATTTGGAATATTATTGATGATAGGTGGGAGCTACAACTTCACTGGCATTTGCATGCAGCTGGTTATTACCTAAACCCTCAATATCAATATGCATAGAACAAGTCTATAAATCTTGAAATAAAGTTGGGATTGTATTATTGCATGGATTGGCTAATAAGTGATGTAACTGAAAGATCAAATGCTGACATGCAATTGGTATCCTTTAGAAACAAAGAAATTTTTTTTCGATTACAACAAGCAAATGATACAATTGTCAAACGATCTCCAGGTAATTTTATTTAATGTTTTAAATATTTATTTAAAATATATTTTTTTTTGCACTAATTAAACTCTCTTATATAAATAATTAGTTGAGTGGTGGATTCAATTTGACAAGAATTGCAACGTTTTGCTGTGAAAGTTTTGGGCTTGACATGCTCTTCATCTAGCTGTGAAAGAAATTGGAGTACATACAAATACGAGAAATCGCTTGTCTACATTGAGGATGAATTCACTGGTGTACATTATGTATAATAGGAGACTCAGATATAAGAATTTGAAGAAAAAAATGATTAATGGATGATGAAGATCATTTGCTTTGCAAGGATGTGACATCTGATGATGAGTGATTTGTAGATGATGAAATTGAAGTGATGCCGTCTGAATTACAAGATGAAAATTTAAATATTGATTTATTTGATGATCTTAAAGCATCCACATCCACCACAACTCAAGAACAAATAAAAAAATGTATATACATTAGGAAGTTTTCTTAGATTTTTATTAATGTATTATACTATTAAATATTTTGAGATTGTTCAAAATTATTTAGGAAAGAGGAAGATAACTAATATTGAGGAAGGACCTGATTGAGAGACATTGGACTCTATAGGAGAGGAGGAAGAGGAGAGAACAGTTCATCATAATGATGATTCAAATGAAGACCTCCTTAACGATGATAGTGCTGATGACTTATGTTCTTATGTGATATGTCATTGCTATTTATTTTTGAAATTATATGTTAAGAATACTGTGATTTGATGGAGTTTGAGTTGAACTATATTTCATGTTGTCTTATTATTGAGATATTTTGATTTCACTCATATATTATGCATTTTTATGTTTTATATATTATTTACTCATTAGTATATACAAAATTTATCATTTTATGTTTACTCAATTTTTTGATTTTGAAGCTTACTCCTCGAAACGCCTTGAGGCTTACGCCTTGCCTCACGAACGAAAAACGCCTCAATACCCGATTACACAATTTTAAACATTGTTGTAGGGCTCTTATGTCGCCTCATACTTTGGTGAGTCATTCCACTTGATCAGCACCTCCCTAATCCCTTTGTCTCTAATGGCTAGTCTCACTCATAACCAGCATGTCCTCGACAGCACAAACCGTCCACAATATAGCATCTACTGACCCATCAAGGAGTAACCAAGATGGCTATCCTTGTCCTGCAGTAAGTCTACTATGATCTTACTCAGCTCCTCATCCTGCTCGCTCTCATGCTTCAAGGCCTCCCAATCCAATACCATGGAAACAAATAGAGCCATAATTTGAGGGTCTTCACTATGCCTGGAGAGAGCATCTGTAGCTTTATTTTCCAGCCCGAGCTTGTACTGAATCTTAAAGTCATAACCCAACAATTTGGAAAGCCACCATTAATACTCCTATGTCACCATCCTCTATTCTAACAGGATCTTCAAAATTTTCTGGTCGGTTATTGATTATGAAGTGTCTCTTCAACAGGTAAGGTCTCTATTTCTATATTGCCAATACACTTGTCACCAGCTCCCTTTCATATACTGATTTCAACTTGGCTATCGTAGTCAACACTTGGTTGAAATAAGCTATGGATCTTTGATTCTGCATGAGAATTGCTCCTAACCCATAGCTCGATGCATTAATCTCTACTACAAATGGCTAGCTGAAATCTAGTTGTGCTAACACAGGGACACTCGTCATGGCTTTCTTCAACTACTCAAATGCATTGGGTGGTTGCTTCCCCTCATTTGAAACTATCCTTCTTTAATTGCTCTGTTAATGGCGATGTTATAGAGCTTTATCCCCTTACAAACTTTTCTGTAATACCTGGTGAGTCCTAAGAAACCCCTCAACTCCTTCAGAGTTTGGGGTAAGGGCCACTTCAATATAACCTCTATCTTCAAAAGATCTTAAACTACTCCTAATTTAGACACCACATGTCCCAAATAATCCACCCTTTGTGCAAAAGAACGCTTCAAATTGGAATACAATTGATGCTCCTTTAGGCTTTAATGTTACTAACATGACTCTCAAGTGCTCCACATGTTTTGCCTTAGACTGATTATACACCAAAACATCATTGAAGAAAACCAATAAAAACTTGCTGAGATAGGGCTCAAATACCTTGTTCATAGTGACTAGAAGGTAGTTGGAACATTGGGAAGCACAAAAGGCATTACAAAAACCTCGTAGTGACCTTCATGAGTCCTGAAAGCTGTCTTATGGATGTTAGCGGACCGCATTCTGATTTGATGGTATCCTAATTTTAGATCAATCTTGGATAATGTCACCGCTCCATATAATTCATCTAGCAACTCATCAATGCCGGGTATATGAAACTTATCCAACACTATTTTCTTATTTGAGCCTGATAAACTACACAAAATTTTCAACTACCATCATTATTCTTCACTAGCAACATAGGATTGGAGAAGGGACTAACATTGAGACGAATGATCTGGGCCTCCAACATCTCCTTGATTAGTCTCTCAATGTCATATTTCTGAACCTGTGGGTATCGGTAAGGTTGAACGCTGATAGGGGATATTCCTTCCTTCAAGATGATGGCATGCTTATGCTCCCTTGGGGGAGGTAGGCCCTGAGGCAGTTGTAACACCTCACCTAATTATTATAGGAGTGGTTGGACTATCTCTAGAACTTCTCCCTCCCTCTCCATGCTTCCCCCTCCATCGAGGCTCTGGAGCTTCACCAAGAATCTCATCCCTGCTCTCTAGATTGCCCTCGCCATGGTCTTAAGAGAAACCTTGGTTTTGGACAAATAGGACCTCCCCTGATCCTTACCTTCCTCCCTCCCATCATAAATTCCATAGTCAATGCTTTCCAGTCCACCTTGGTTTCCCGCAATTTCTGCAACTACTTCATGCCCAAAATTATGTCTATGCTCCCTAACACCAAGGGAGGAAAATCCTCATTCACTTGGATCTCCTGCAGTGTCACCATCAACGCTTGGCCATGCTCCCAATCTCCTTTCCTTGGGTATTTTTCTCTGAATGGGCACAGGCTGGTACCTTTTTTGCAAAAAAGCAATCGTTGTACGTTATGAAGTTATCGAATTGCTGCCCTTGATGCTTCTCTTAAGTGAGTTTTTGTCTTCCATCAATTGGGCTCACTCCATAGCTTCCCCCAACCCTCATGGCCTTAATAATCGAATAATATCCTTGATCTCTGGCTTGAGTCCCTTCATGAAATTTCCCTCTAAAACTATCTCAGATAGCCTTCCCAATTATCTACAAAGGTACTCAAATCTATCTCGATAATCCATCACTATCCCTTTTTGCACCAGAGCAAAGAATTGCTAGTTGAAGTCTACTTACCAACCGGTTCGGAAACGTTTTAATAAATTATCTTTGAACTCCCTCCACGATCGGATTGGATCTCTCATGTATCTCCATTGATACCAAGACAAGACGTTCCCCTCCAAGCATAAATCCGTCGCCGTGAGTCTCTCCTCCTTTGTCAACCCATTCACTGCAAAATATTTCTTCAACCTGTAGATCCACCCATGAGCATCTTCCCTCTCAAAAACTGATATCTTCAGTTTTCTCACTCTTGTATCCCCTCCGCACCAACTTCCTCTTCCACCTCCGACTCCTATATAGCGATTGTTGCGATCTCTCAATTGTTCTCTCGCTTTCCTTTTCCTTTCATAGATATCCTCTTCCTCAAAATCAGTCCTCTTTGTTTCTTCCTCCCAATTTCTTCTCAGTTATATCCTTCACCCATTTCCCTTATGGTTATCGGTTCAAGAGGTGAAAATTTTCTCTTTTGCCCAAGATTTCTACCTCTTGATCAGCCTGCATTGTGCCGATATTAGGGTTTCTCCCACTTCCTTGGCCACCTGCTGATGCTCTCGCCTCAAATGTTGCCGGTTGGGTGTGCAGTTCTCCAATATTTTCTTTATCTTGTCCTTTAGATTAGAAAACCTTCATTACATGGATGAAATCTTTTCCTCAACTTTTGATTTGATTTGAACTTTTCCTTCTAATTTCTCTTCCAAAACATCCACTTTCTTCGATGGCATAGGTCTCGAATTGTGCTTTAATTTTGATAGGAATTTGTCGTCCACACAACAAAAATAGCAAGAACAAGATAAAACCCAACAAAAATTAGATAGAAAGATGCTTATTTTAGCATAACATACCAAGATACAAGTTGATATACTATTCGAGAGGTATATCGGCTCTCCACAAAACCTAGGTGCCGCTAGGAACAACTCCAAAGAAAACTACAACAAACACACATGATAAAATAAAACAACCAATTAATCATCATATAAACTTTCCTACTCTCTTTATTTTGAATTTAGATCTCCCTAAATAATAAATGTTCCTTACATCTTTTCCAAAGAGCTTCCTTGAAAGCCATCTCTCCTATAGGTCATAAATGAGGCCCTGAGCCCAACAAGAGAGCTGAAAGGTTCTTGATTTGCTGAAAAGTTTATTGGCGCCACATAATATTCTTGGAGGAGGCGGGAGGGATGGGTCTTTTTGTGGAGGGAGGGAACTTAGAGAAATAAGGATGTTGGGTTGTTACTTGGGGTTGGGGGGGAATTGAAAAGATGAAGTTGTTGGTTTTGTAGTGTATTTTGAGGTGTTGGTGGTGAGTAGAGGTGAAAGTTCGTTGGATCTTTGAGAGATGGTGTTTGTGGGTTTTGCATTTTTATGGAGAGAAGTGGTTGTTTGTTGGGTTTATCTATTGGAAGCGATTTAGTCCAAAATTATTAAAAATATTGAAAATACAAAGAGCCAGTATGTTGAATCCTTTGTTTTTTTTTATTTATCTTGAATAGAATAACTGCAACTCATTACTGTTTAATAATATTATGTAGTGTTCCTCCTTCCCTGTCTTATATATTATGTTATTAATAATGATAGATGTTGGATTGCCCTTAATATTGGTGACAGATGTAGCTTTCTCTCTCATTCCATAAAATAAATGAAAATTAAAATGCAATAATTGTCTTCTAAAAAACATATTTTTTAGTCACAATCACGTATCCTTGAAAATGTTTAGTGTGTTTTGTACTGAAGCATTTTTACTTGATCTGGAGATTGGATATTGGCATCATTGCTATTCTATTGAAGTTATTCATGCTTCTTTATTTGCAATATTCGTTTCCACATTCTAATGTCAGTGGAATGAGCAGTGATGGTGCTATTTTGAATTAAGGCATCTGTTGGAGTTTGCTTTCTTTTTTGACACCTGCACTAAATATTATCTTTTACAGTTTAGGCTTCATTTGCTCCGTCTTTTTTTCTGTTTTATGGTACTAGAATATTGTGACGCGGGATCTTTTTTTGAGGAAATTATTGTGTCCGAATAACACCTGCAGCGTTGCATATGTATAGGCTGATCTGTGTACTCGTGCTAATAATGTATGCATCATTGTGTACATTACATAGACGCAATAATTTCCTCATTTTCCGGTAGTAGATTGAAAACATGGACTCATAACCTAGTTTTAGGGCTCTTCTTGGAAATTGTAATCTTACATTGCCCGGCTCATTTTAAGGTTTCACCCCCTACCACTTTTCAAGGTCAACGCAGATTTTTTAGTGGTTATGGGTGGCATCATGTAGCATTTCATGTCTGGAAAAAAATACAAAAGCTGAACCAAAGAAGACTATGCTTTTATGAATCAAATCTGGCAACTTTGTGGTATACTGCATGATGTATCAGTGGAATCCTTTGTTCTATTGGCAGCCTCTGGAGAAGCCTAAAGAATTGGATCTCTAATAATTTTGTACTTCAGTTTTCTTTCTCCATGCCTTCCCGAAAATGATTTTGTGGTTTTATGTATTGTTTGGTTCAAATTGGTTGGTAGGCCTTATGATAACCTGCTGAGGACAGTAGATGCATTAGAATTGTCTTATGTTAAGAAAGATAGAGGTAGACCTAAAAAAATTTTGTTAGAAAATATTAGAAACAACTTTTCTTTATTGAATTTAAATGAGAATTTAATTCTTAACATGACAATGGAGAAAAAGGATTCATGTACCTGACCTCACAGTGTGGGCTTGATGTTATTATTGTTATTGTTGGCAGAAATTGGTTGGTGTTTTCCTGCATGTTGGGTTTGAATGTGCATTGAATAGTGTAGTCCTTCAACTGAGTTTGTTTAGGAGTTCGATTTTCTTATGTATGCGGATTTCTCTACATATATTTCTGTTCTAGACACGCAGTAAGATATGCTGGGTTATGTATTTTCGTTCATTGTAATTAATTAGATATTTTTTAACTTACGGTTGATTGATGACATCATAAATGTCGTTCTGCATGTTTATTTAACAGGTTCTTTTACGGGGCCCTAAGAATGCTAGGGAAGCTGTTAAGCACTTTGGGCCTGCACCTGGTGTTCCGCACAGCCACACAAAACCCTATGTTCGTTCCAAGGGAAGAAAATTTGAGAAGGCTAGGGGCAGAAGAAATAGCCGAGGTTTCAGGGTCTGAGCTTTTTCCTTTCTGAATGTGAAATCAAACATTTTTCTATTAGTAAACACTATATTGTATTTGGCAGTTTTTCAGGTTTTTCAATTTTTATTAGTATGATATTTTGATGAGTTTTATTGCCCTGTTCGTTTTGCTTTGATTTCAATCATGGTTTTTAGTAACACATTTGTTGTCAAGGGCTACCTTATTCTGTGTTTTATTTATTGCGACTAATTTCATAACCTTGGTCAAGCCTCCATTCGGCATTAACGTATTGTGATTGGAGTTTTTCAATAAATGTTACAAAGTTCTTCCCAAATTTTTTTTTCTCTTGTTGTCTTGCAGTTAGGTCGACGAGGCCATATATATATATATATACATATATATATATATATATATATATATATATACATACATATATATATATATATATATACATACATATATATATAGTATTAGAATCTAAACATAGTTGGACATGTGTTTCATTTATTTTATAGAACTGTTTAGATGCCCTTTTATGTAATGAACATGTTATTGTTTTTTGCTTGAAAGCTACTTCGTTCGTTGCATGCTTTATTGCTTTAAAGCTTTGTTATATCAAGGCGTCATGTCTATGTTGTACTGATCTGATAATTTGTTGTTTAATCGTAAGTTATTAATTATTGATCTGCTAATTGATTGATTAGTGATTGCCATGTTTATTTTAAAGGTGCCAGTAATCATGTAGAATCATTAGAAAACAAAGCAAAAGAAGGTAACTTTTGAGACTGTTTAAGGGCGCTAGAAGTCATAATCAACCTCTTAGTAATAAAAAATGTACTCGGAATAAAGCATCTAAAATAGAAGGGCTGTTAAAGAAGTGAAGAATATTTTATATGATTTTTGCGGATGGCCGGGGCAGCGCATAAACTTGAGCAAATCTGCCATTTTATTTGGCAAATATGTGAGAAGAAACAAGAAGAAAGCAATCTCTTGTATTATGGGATTCAAAACATTGAAAGAATTCTATTACCTTGGAATGAAAATTGCTCTAAGGAGACTTGTTTGTGATGATTTTCAGTTTATTGTAGACAAAGCTATGAGAATGCTCAACATTTGGGGAAGCAAATTTTTATCATTGGCGGTAAGCTGACATTGGTAAAATCTGTTATGCTATCAATTCATACATTCCAGGCTATGCACTCCCTCGTTCCAAAGAGAATTCTGGAAGAAATAGATAAAATATGCTGAAGCTTCATTTGGAACAAGACCAATGGATCAATGGGCATTCACTATGTCAGTTGGCTTGAGCAGTGCAAACCGTTATGCAAGGGAGGCCGAGGTTTGTATTCAAGTGTCTTAAAAACTCCTGCTTCAAGAGCTAGATTAGCTTGGAGATTTGCTCAGGATAAAGAATCTCTTTTACATAAAGTTATGGCTTCTAGGTATGGTGAAAAGCTTGACATGGGATCCAGTAGAAAATGCTGGTCGTCCTCTTGGAAGCTGATAAATGACGGTGGTAAATTATTGAAGCCAATTGTTAGATGGGTATTGGTTAATGGAGAATCAGTGGATTGATTCAAAGACATTTGGATAATGGATAAATGCATCAATTTATGGCCAACGTTTGTTGTTCCTCAACGGGATGAGGTTGTCTTAGTCAAAGAATTCATAGTTGGCGGCAGTTGGAATGAAAATGTTCTGCTGTAATATTTTGGTAGGGAGATGGTTAATCTTATCCTGCAGGTGAAAATTATACAAGAAGAAGAGGAGGATCGAATTGAATTGCTTCAGCAAAATTCTGGAGTTTCTATTTCTGGAATGGCCTTTAGAGCATCGGTGCAAGAGAGCTTGGAATTTCAGCATTGGAAGTGGATAAAAAAAAGCTAAACTTAGTGCTCGGATTGATGTGTTTTGGTGGAGACTAAGTAGAAATGCAATCCCTTCTTTTCAATTTTTGGTATAAAAGATTATTGACAATGCTATGTCCTAGAGAATGTAATGAGATAGAAGATGTAGAGCATATTGTGTGCGAATGCATAAGTATAAAGAGGTTATTCATCACTTAATCCTAGCTTACAGGTCTACTGATTTGAAAAAAACTTAGTTGACTGTGGACTTCGATGCACACACTAGTATGGATATAAGACAATTGAAAAATATAGTAATTCTTTCATATATTTCGTTCAGATAATTCCTTGAGAATTCCGTTTTTTTAATATTCCAATATATGAAACAAGTTATAAAGTTGCTCTGAATTTAAGAATGGGGGCCATAGTTTTATCTACTAAATTGAGATCTGTGACAAAATTTTTTTTTTTTTTTATCATCAGCGAATTTACTATATAGTGTTTCTCGCTATACGAGCATTAGTTTTGTTCGTATTTATGTAGCTTGTTATCCAAAAAGAGGGGATAGCTGAAGTTATGTAATCTTGATCTAGACATCTATTTCTAAGCTCATGTTATTTCCATGATATGAATTTATTAATGATTGATGGATAATGTGAAAAAAAAAATGCAGAAATATGCTCATTAAATAATTGATTATAGATTAAATGATTTTTTGACAATATAAGCTCTATTTTGTATTTCAAATATGAATCATATGAAGTTATAAATGGTTATATTGTGTAAGTGATTAAACCAATATTTTAAAACCTTATAAATTGCATCTGATGTTTTTTTTTTTATTTATTTTTTTATTTTTTTATTTATTGAATAAGTTCAACTATTGTGCTCTTTCTTTCATCATATTTCTTTAGCTAGATACGATGATATTGATAACATCACCCACTAATAACTACTAAGGAACATTAACATTAACATAAGATTATTCTATTATATTCATAGTACTATCCCTGACAAAAAGGCTTGCTAATTTCAACTCATGTAAATATCTTCTTGTTAAAATATGTTACAGAGTAGCATGATAGTTGAAATCAATGTACTAAAATCGTTTCATGTAGGTAAGTTTTAATCAAAATAAACTTTGATGTGTATACTTTATAGAAATAACAATCTTTAAAAGAAAATAAGCTATTTACGTAGTTTACATTAAATATATTTATTAAATTAGAAATAAAATGATGATTAAGTACCTGATTTTTGTAATCACTGCAAAACTTACGATCATGCGGTTTCTGATTGTTTCAAATTACATCTGGATCTTAAAAAAGTTTCCAATAACTCCATAAGAAAGGTAATCACTAAGGATGACACAAACGAGAAGGTTGATATCCAAATTCCTTGAATCAGGAAGAGAACCTTTCCCTCTGTTGAGATGGTTGGAAATTTAAAAATGATTGATTCGAATAATTTAATGGTTTTGGACAATACTCCACTACTTCACCTGAGAAAGTTCTATCTAATGATAAACCTATTGAGGAAGGTGAAAAGCTCCTAATATTTTTATTCTACTGATTCCATGCTTCAAAATGAAGAGAACCCCACTTCTTTACTTAATATGGATACTAATGAAATGGAAAAGGATAGTGTCGAAGATTGTGAAGAAGGGGAATTTATCCTATTAAAAATCCTATCCCTAATTCAATGGTTCATATTAATAATAAGGAGAATGGGACTTGTTATGATAATGCCTCTTCATCTGCTCCTTTTTGTAGTGGCTCTAAAACTATTGAGGAGGAAGAAGCATTTTTTTTAATAAAAAGCCAGAGCTTACTATTATTACCAAACAAAATAAAGAGCAACTACAAGAAAGATTCCTCCTTCAAAGTGTTGTAAAATGAAGGAGGGACCTTATTAAAAAAAAATTCATCCCAACTAAAAGTATTGAAAAGAGCATAGTTAGCACATAAGTTTGCTAACTTATTGCTTTCTCTACCTATACAATTGAAAATGACAAAATTAAAGTTCATAAGAAATTCCATACCCTCTTCGTTGAACTTTCCTTTTTTCAAGCTCTTTGGAGATAAGAAATGATATTTGAATGTCCCTTCTATAATGATACTTTGTATTTGAACATCAAATCCGATCTCCTCCTTAATGAATGAATTGCTAGAAGCTCCAATTGTGTTATGTCTCAATGAACCCAAGGCTTCCATAAGCAAATGAAATATCCCTTTGCAGTCCCGAAAAACTGCAGCAATCCCTGATGTGTAAGAAGAAGTAAAGATGCATCTCATTAACCTTTAGCCATTTGGGTGGAGGAGGATGCCAAGTATTAGACAGTCTGAAAGACTGGTTAACATCTCAGTAGCCTAATTTAAAGTGACTAAAGCTGTGTGAAACCGAAGCGTGGCATATAGCATTAGAAGCTATCCAACTAAGACTGCCCTCCACACCTTCATGAATCAACTTGTTTCTACTTTTTCAGGATAGAAAAACTGTATTGCAATACAAGTTTACAATCATACATTTCTTCATAGAATTAGTTTCTAGCCATTTAATACAATGTTCAATCTTAACGAACAGCGAATTCCAAAACCCCATTGGTTTAGATGATAAATTACCTCTTTAAACTTCAAGCATCCACACATGATAGTTCAACATCTTCAATTGTATTGCATCCCCTAGGACAATTGGCATTCTCTGTAATCTTCTATAGCATAAAACTTGAAGAGATGGGATAGCATTTTTACGTAATCTCCACCAAAACACTTCCACTCTAGCATTCAACTTAGCATTTTTGATCCAGTCCCAATTCTGAGAATCACCAGTTTCTTGTATCGAAGCTTTAAAGGCTAATCCAGAAATAGAAATTCTAGATTTCTGATGAATCAGCTCCATAGATCCTCCTCTCCATCTTGTATAATTTTGATTTGTATGATCAAATTAACTAGCTCCCTTCCAAAGTTTTCTAGCAGCACGGTACATTCCAAAACTATCTAGAATGAATTTTTTGACAAAAATAGTACCACCCTCATATGGGACAACAAATGTAGGCCACATATCTATAGCTTTATCCAATCCAATTATCTTTAAATGCTCTACTGAATCTCCATTCACTAAAGTCCATCTCACAATATGTTTTAGTATTTTGCGTCCATCACACAATAATTTGTAAGAGGAAGAGCATCTTCCTCTGCCACTTCCCTTTTCCAGCTTTACACCGTATTTAGCCACCATTAACTTGTGTAAAATTAAGTCTTTGTCTTGAATGAATCTTTATGCCAATCTAGCTCTCAAAGCAGGTGTTTTTGTGAATTTGAATCACACCCACGAGCACCTCTTTCAATTGCTTGCACATTTCAGTCCAACTGACATAATGCACCCCATAGATCGTTTCTTTTTCCAAATGAAGTTTCTACAGACTTTATCAGTTCTTCCAGCACTCTGTTTGGGACAAGAGAGTGAGTAGCATGAAAAGTAGGTAAGATAGCAATACAGATTTTACCAATATCAGCTTACCCACCAACGATAAGAATTTGCTTCCCAATTGAACAGCTTTCTCAAGGCATTGTCTATGATGAACTGAAGATCATCATTTTTAAGTCTTCTCAAAGGTATCTTAATCCAGGTAGTTGAATTCTTTAACAGTTCTGAACCCATTATTCTTGAGATGTTATTCTTTTTCTTCCTCCCCACATGCTTTCCGAATAACTGACAGATTTGCTCAGATTAATTCGTTGGCCAGTCCACTATCACAGAATTTGTGAAGGATATTCTTAACTCCCTTAACCTCCTTCCTATTAGCTTCGGAGAACATAATTACATCGTCTGCATAAAGTAAATGGGAAAATTTCTTGCCCTTCGAGCTGATCTTGATACCACAAGAGCTTTGTTCAAAAGCATTGAGAGAAGTTTGCGAGCAAAGTATAAAAAGGATAGGAGACAAGGGACACCCTTGCCAAAAACCACCCTAGCTTGAATCCAATTTGAGCCAATTGCCATTGATAATTAAAGAAACTTTGGGTCTTCCACACACTCTATTATGAGTTGAAATTTTTGAAGGAAAGCTAAAATACTCCAACACTTTCCTTAGAGAAGACCAAGCCATGGAATCATAAGCTATTCCATGTCTACCTTGAAGGATACTAGACCTTTTGTAGCTTTTGAGAACCTTAGTTAATGAAAAATTTCCTGTGCCAACCAATACATGGTCACAAAATTACCTCCCCTTATGAATGTCGCTTGCTCCATAGAGATTAGTTTTTGAATGACCACAACTAGTTTGTTCAATATACCCTCGCTGCCACTTTGTACACAGTGTTACAAGACTTATTGGTCTATAATTAGATGGGAGAATAGAATTTGTTACCTTCGGTATAAGCACTATCAATGTTCCCTTCCATTCTTTGTTTAGTTCTCCATAGCTAAAGAAATGGCTATAGCCCTCCAAAAATCAGATTTAATGATTCCCCAATAAGCTTTGATGAAAGAGTTTGATATGCCATCATTACTAGGTGAAGTATTACCTCCCAATTGATTCAGGACACCTTCTACTTCTTCAACAGTCAAGTCTGCCTCCAGAAATCCCTATCCCATGTATTCAGCAATTGTTAGCAGCCGGCCATCCATCTAGCTTGCAACACCTTGCTTCGCTTTTTTTTTTTTTTTTGAAAAAACCGCAAGAAAACATCTTCCATTTGGGCTTGTTCTTCCACCAACAACCCATTCTCATCCTTTACTTTGATGATTTTATTGGATTTTCTTCTAGCACTAGCATAGGAATGGAAGAATTTTGAGTTTCCATCACCTTCATTAAGCCACTTAATTTTAGTTCTTTGCTTCCACCAAGAATTCAATCTAGCCATGGTTATAATTAATTCATTCACCTTGCTTTAGACTCCAATAGTCAAATTCTGAGAGAGCCCAAATGAAGATTCTTTGCTTTGAAGTTCCATAATCTCATTCAAAGATCATCTTTAAGTTTTTTTAGATCCTTTAACTTTGACTTGCTCCAAAAGAACAACGATTTCAAGGACCTTTTAAATTTCTTATTGAGAACTTGAGGACTATTACCTTGATAATTCTTTCTCCATTCCTTTCTTACCACCGCAAATAAAGCTTGATAAGATGCCCAATAGTTTTCAAATTTGATGTTCCTCTTGGAGATAGAGATGAAATTTTGAAATTGCAATATGATTGGACAATGGTCTGAGGCTATCCTAGCCAAATGCCTCACTACCAAACGGTAGGGAGAGCTCAATGTCGAGGTGTTAATAAAACACCTATCCAATCATTCAAGTATCCTTGCACCTCCACATTTATTGTTGCACCGTGTGTATTTAGTCCTAATGAGCCCAACTTCATGTAGATCATGTTTGAGCAAGCATTCTTTCATCTTCTTTGGTCCTTGAGAGAAAATGAACCTTCTACCTCCAATTTACCTCTTTTCCCATTATACAGTTAAAGTCACCACCTATTGCCATAGGTTAATTCTCTAATGGAATATTTGTGTAGCATATCCCACAGATCTTCTCTTTTGCACTTCTCTACTCCATAAACCGTGGCCACCCTCCACATTCCCTTGTTTAACATTTTAAGATCTTAAATAACAACTTGAGAAGAAAAATCTACCACCGAAAACTTAGCATAATTAGAATTCCAAAGAATTAAAATGCCACCAGATAAACCTAATGAAGGAACAAAGAAAAAGTCCCATTCCTTTCCTATCATATTATTATACTCACTTCTACAATTTCAGTTAATTTGGTTTCAACCAACTTAAAAAGAAAACTCAATTATTTTTAACAAATTCCCTTAAGTATAGAGAAGCACTCTTCTTCCTTACTCCTCTACAATTCCAAAAAGTTATGGAATACATTAAATGAGATTTGTGGGATTAATCCCGAAAGTACCTTTCCCTTCAAGCTCCAATCTTGGTTTTCTGTTGAAGATTTAATTGGTCCCAATTCCCTTAACTGCTTTGGAATTTTTTTCTTTTGTAGTTGAGAAGAGTCCACCATCCTTCATCTCCAGAATTCTCCATTTCACTAATAACTGCAATAGAGCTTTCTTTATCTTCACTACCTGCATCATTTACTATTACCTTGTTAACTTCTTGTGTATCAACCTCCTCTTTAACTGTGATTGCATTTGTTGTTTGATCTAATTCTCCGTCCTCTAGATCAACAAGTGCTCTGAAACTATTATCATCACTCACAGGCTTCAGAATTGCTTGACCTTTGTTGTTCCCCACTTCTAAGTTATCTGATATACTACCAGCCATATTTGTTCCACAATTTCTGCTCTTCACTTGATTTGTTACCTTGGTTGCTTCATATATTTTATCACTTTGCTTCAACTATACCAAGTTATTCCTATTATCCACCCGAGAAACTGGTCTTCTAGGCAAATTGTTGTTATATGTTTTTCTTCCCATACTTTACCAACATCCATGGTCCATATTCTTCTTTTTCAATCAAACCATCTCCACCCATTTTTTTTATTACCTTCAGCAGTTACATTTCCCACCATATTGCTGGAAATAGAGTTAACAAACTTTAATGACTTTACCTTGTCTCCATGCTAACTTTGGCATAATCTTTCTTACCATGGCCAATTTTCCCGCATTCAAAACATAGATTCGGCAACCTTTCATACTCAATTCTCTGGAAAAATTTGTCTTCTCTCTTCCCTTCAACCCAAACACCAGTCGGTAGCTTAGCATCTCAAATCTATACGACACAAATTCTCCCAAATTTTCTTCTAGACCATTGGAACATATTGCCGTTGATCAAATATGTCTTACCCACCATGGATGCTATACGACAAATGATTATTTCATCCCAACAATGCAGCGTAAGTTGGGCAATCTGATCCATATAGGAGCTGATAGCCCTTAAAGCAAGTTAGGATCAAACCTTTAGTCCATCTTTCAATCCCCACTATGTTTCCATTACAAACTAGGGCCATTGGTTAGCACTACTTCCATATGTTCAAGTTCATAGAATAAACATAGAATCCATCCCTTTCTAAGAACCGTGACATGGAATTTTCCATATTGTCCCCATTGTTTCCTCAATTCAAAGCTAATTGAAGAAAATGGAACATTACTACCAAATATTTTAACCACGAAGGACTTACAAGCTTTTTGTGTTCTGTTTTAACTTTTTCCACATGAAGTTTGATAGATTTTCCATCCTCGGCTACACAGTTGCCGAATCAACATAAAAAAAA